>JAGJRO010000284.1:0-72257 GCA_022832285.1 Lepidurus apus apus
TGTCTTTGATGGCAGCTTACTTGCCATTTTTTCCACTAAAACTCACAAAGCACAGAGGAATAAGCCTAAACAAAGCCAGTGTATACAAAGCGCCCATAAGCCACACCTCTAATGCTATTCCCCGCTTTGACGTCACGGTTTTAGCGGCGGGAAAATTGCCAAAACTTCGCAAGCCAATAACTCGGGAACGGCTAGTCAGAAAAACTTGAAACACATTTTCCCGTTCTTAGAATAATGTGTACAATAAGAATCCATCCAAATATCAATATGCCATGTCTTTGGCTATTGCTCTTTAAGGCCACGGTTTACTGCAAGTAGTTGATATTTTTGGGGTCAAAAGATGGCACTGATGGCAAGCCATTTCTCAATGTAATTGCATACACTTTAAACAAGAAATTAAGAGAAACAAAAAGAGACCATTGAAAAATAATTTTTTCTAAAAATGTCTTAATAACAAAATTTACTTAGGCTACTGCTTAAGATTTTGCTAAATGATTTATTTAAAATTTGCATAGCTTGAACACTCTGGAAAAAATTACTGAAACCGATATTAAAAATGAAAATCAGCAGATTAAAGTAGATTTATGCATCCCATGCATTACTGTCGTAATACAATTTCATTATATTGCACAGAATGAGAATTTTAGAGTCAAAATTTCCATGCTTTAGCGCCATAAGGAAACGGCGTAGGTGATTCCACCAAAAGCATGAGAAATTTTTAAATAACTTTCTGATAGTAATGTAAATGATAATGATATCTACTGCACATTTTCTACTGAGATTTTTCAGAAACAATTCTTCGTAAATTTGAAAAACAAATTAAATTTCACCTTTTTTATTTTAATAAAACTAATTTAAAAATCGGGCTTCGATGGGCAATAGATTATTTTTCAACTGAATTTTTAGAGCAAACATAAGTGAAATCTGGTTATTAGTTTTTGAGTAATTGCCTACATAGTTTCGCGAAATTTCCTTCCTCCATTGTGCTGCCGCATTGAACCATCTCGGTCTACAGCTCAGGTGCACCGTAGCCTTAAAGCAGTAACAAAAACTATGCGTAACGCTGTCACCGATGTGACATCAATAAAGCCACGTGGCCTCTTTCTAAATCTTTTAAAGCTTTCAATGTTGAGCATTGCATCGCGTATGATGGAAAAATAAAATATCGCTAGGAGCTAGATTTTATGCTCTCTGTTTCTAAGGCAGTTGTTTTTTAGTGGCTATGATCCTTTATGGGAAATATGTATGTTTTACAATCTTTAGAACGGGCATTTTCTCTTTTCCAAAACCTCTCAGAAACCCATGGCGAACACTTGCCATCCTAAATTGCCAAACGCGAATTCTGGAAATTCGAAAGTTTCCCAAAAGGCTTTACGCGGAACATGCGTTTTGCAAGTTCTACATACTCATGTGATACAAATTTTATCCAAAAAAGGCAGAAAAATGAAAGGGGATAAAAAGAATGGGGAATCACCCCCAAATAAAAAATTTTTCTTCGAGGGGGTAAAAAAAGACATTTACTAGACTTGTTGGAGGTCAAAGTACCAAACCCATAAAAAAAGAAAGAAAAAAAGAAAACCACCCTCTTAAACAGTATGAGTCACCAATGGTGAGAGGTTTTTTTCAACATTTGGTGTTGGAGCGGTAAAAAGGATGCTGTATGGTCGTGACCTCATCGCAGGGCCCATTGAGCCTTGTCAATTGTCACCGGGAGGTCAACTGGCAAGGCTAACGAGCACCAGATGTGAAGACCGAGTGACATAAGTGTCGCAATTAGTCTCCGAAATCCCCGCAAATTAAACTAGAGCCTATAGTCTCTAAAAGCCACAAAACCCAAATCATTCCCTCCACCCCCCTTTCCCCTTTAAGAAGAGCTTGTGTATAAGACCTTATGCTCAGCGTTACGGAGAGCAATGAAGTTAAAAGATAGGATCAGCTGCTTTAGTAAAGAAAGACCAAAATAAAAAAAAAGAAATAGAGAAAATAAAGAGGAAGCCAAATGTCAGACAATGGCGAGCCTATTAGGAGTTATGTTCTTGACGACAGATTTGACACCTCTATCTTTTTTCTTTATTATGGCGGAGGAAGGGGATTGTAAAAAGGGGGCAAAGGAGCTGCAGTTATATCGCATTTGTCCCAGAAATGGCCAGAATCCAAAATCTCTTCGCCTCTTCGTTTCCGTTTTCCTTCCGCTTTGTTACAAAAGGAGCCATCAGTAGGGGGACACGACTTTTAAGATCCGTCGTGGAGCAAATTACCGTTGACACTTGACCAATGGTAGGGGAGTCCTTGATGATGTGCCTATTGTTGTCGCTACTCATCACTTGTAATATTTTCTTTCCTCTCACTTTAGTGTTCCAACACACAAAAAGGCCCTCTCTTCCAAAAGCTCAGCTTCCATTCAAGTCAGACAGCGCCTGTTGTGCCTTTTCTTAGAAATCTTAGAGTGCTTCGGGAATTGACAGTGACAAAAAATCCCTAAAAATTGATCCTCACAAAAATGATCTTCGGGGAAAAAAAAGGGAGCCAACTTGAGTGCTTGCCCTATTCACTCGCAAAATTCATTAGCCGGCTTATTACTTCATTAGATACGACACCAACAAAGCCCAGAGCCCAGTATTATATGGAGCTGATGGGCAGAGAAAGTGGTTCGAAGCATTTATCAGACACTTTTTGCCGGTACTGCCAGCGAGATGGGGACATTGTTGCGTGGTTAGAGCCCGTTAGTTATGATGCAAAGATGAAATAAGGTCTACCTTCGAATCCTGGGTGTGAATAAGCTCTTAATTGAATCATCAGCAAGTGCCGTCAAAGCCGGCGACTTTGAATCCCTGGGAATCTGCAGGTAAAACAAGAAAAGCAAGAATATGTTCTCGAACAGACACCACCATATATCCAGCAAAAGAAAAGTCTGTGTTATAAATAACAGCGAAGTTTTGGTTTCTAGTGATGCAATTCCTCGGTCACGCGAGTGGTATTAATATTTAAAAAACAAAAAAAATTATAATATAACTTTTATTTTGTAGTAATAACATAATATTTATATCTATGATATAAGTTATTTTTATATTTATAATATACTATTTAGATGGATACTCATATTTAAAAAATAGGGCCACATGGCTTTCTGGTTTCATAGAGTCATCGGTAGCCATGGTACTCGAGAGCTGTGTATTTCCAACTTTTCAAAGACGGGAGTAAACAACAAGATGGCGACAGCGCCGTAAGCCACGCCATGACACGGGCGTGACGTCATGAGCGAAGTTTGTATGCCAAGAACTCGTGAACGGCTTGTGAAAATAATTTGGAACGAATTACTTTGTTCTTAGAATACTATAGACTACAAGAATTCATCAAAACCTTCAGATGTAATTTCGTTTGGCTATATTTCCCTTTTAATGATCCCATTGATCCCCTATATAACGAACGGGATGTAATCCACTGAGTAGGCATCCGAAAACAGCCTAGCCTACGTATGATTGCTAATCTAGTGGGATCGAGAGGCAAGAATGAGAGCGAAATGAAATTTTCTCGATGTTAAGAGTTCTTGGATCATTGGTTCTCGGCCGGGGCTTTCGATGGATCAAGGAAAGATGACATTAGGCTCAAGTCCGTGTGTGTATGTGTGTGCCAGAGAGAGAGGGAGAGGGAGGAAGAGAAGAGCGGGTGCGGTGTGCGTGTGTCTTCGTGCCTCTAATTGCAGCCTTCAACAATATAAGTCAGGTCTGAGGAGCTCCGCATGAACGCCTTGGCTACTGCTGTGCTCAGATCTTTTCCCTCTTTCGCTATACGTTAGTGGTGTATACCATGCGGAAGCCTAGGATACTGCTGTGCTCACTCCGATCTTATCTCGGCCCTCTCCAGCCTCCGGGCTGTCTTCCTCACTTCCTTAATAAAATAAACGCACCGCCAGTTGCATCCACCTACGATATACACCTTGATCAATATCAACTTCTTGGGCTCTCTCCATCAGTTTTAAATACCCTCCTCCCCCTACCAAACCATGAAGTCAAACTCAAGAAAAAAAAAAGATCAGTAAGGGGATTGCGATATATTGAAGGAATTTGATTGCCAAACTCGCTACCAGGCGACGAGAATGACTGTAAACCGCCTTGGGTGCCCTGGGGCAACATAGAACGCGTTAGAAAGTAGAATCTTAAAAGGAATCCAAGCGGTTTGGGGGTAAAAAAAAATTCCTGTCAGTGGGGCTGTCAACTTTATAATCACGCAGCGCATCAGTCATGGTTACCGGGGGTTCGCGCCCGGTACCACTGACACTCGAACAAAATAAACGGAATCAAAGACAATTTCGCTGGGGAAAATATGAGCAACGATTTGTTTTCCAATTCATGCCAATTGGAAATGGTGTTTTCGCACGCTGGATGTAAAAGGGAGAGAGAAATGTAAGAGCAGGTGCCTCGTTTCCTGCTCCTGGTCAACGGGGTGTCCGGCACGCATAGGTAATGTGTATTGTTCTCCAGTGGAACTCCTTTTCGTGCTTTAGTGTTATGCACGCTGAATTATATGAAAAGCGACAGAAGGAGACAAAACGATGCAACTGACAAAGTTATGCCTTTCTTATTAGCCGTATAACGCGCCTTGAATCGATACACGCAAATAGCCCATTTGTCAGCCCCCCCCCAAAAAAAACAGGCCAACTATACATATACAGTAATACATAGTTTCACGCTGTTTCACACCAACATTTCTTCTCTAAAAGCATTTCAACATTTCTTCGCTCAACCCCCGGGAAATTCCTAGACCTTTATAATTGTATACGCATTTCCCTAATGTCCAATGGCGTACATAATTCTCTGGGGTCGTCCAAAAACAAAGCTAACGCAGAAATACACTCAATTAGCTTCGGGAAAGACTTGTTAGCGTTGCTTTAGTCATGCTTTTAGCTTTTTTTAAATTTTGTAGTACACTAACAATGAAAACTCGACTTGACTAAAGTTTGCATGGTAGAGAGCAGGCTTGATGTCCAGCTTGACTCTCTACAATGAAAACTAATAAACTATCATCCTCTTATTTTCATTGTTGAGCGACGAAAAACGTAGAGCACCTTTTCGAGTGCGTATGTTATTCATTGTTGCAGAACGTAATATAGAGAAAAGCTGAGAAGCCGGCAAAAAATGCGTTGACAAGTATTACTGCAAGTAGTTGATCATTTTTCGTCAGAAGAGGGCACTGATGCCATATCCTTTCTCAATGTAATTTCATAAACTTTAAACAAGAAATTAAAAGAAACAGAAAGAGATCATTGATTTTTAAAAATATCTTAAGAAAATCCAGTGCAGTCAGATAGTTTCCTTTTGATATATGATATATTTAGAATTTTCATAAATTTGACTCGAGATAAAAAATTTACGGAAAAGGTATTAAGAAAAATGCACTATGGATGGACACGCATAACTGCCACAATACAATTTCATTATATTGCACAGAAAATTATAATTTTTGAATCAAAATTTGAAATGCTGTAGCGCCATAAGAGGTTCCGGTTTACACAGTAGGATAACAAGGGTACCTTTCAAGGTAAGGGTAGTAGTATTTCTCGGTATCAAGAGGATGTGGACT
The DNA here is from genome assembly GCA_022832285.1 of Lepidurus apus apus. Taxonomy (NCBI): domain Eukaryota; kingdom Metazoa; phylum Arthropoda; class Branchiopoda; order Notostraca; family Triopsidae; genus Lepidurus; species Lepidurus apus. Next base: position 5,581 of record JAGJRO010000284.1, read on the forward strand.
AATGAACATATAGAGAACTAATGAACACAGGAGGGGATGGACTCACAGACTTGACCATCGTACTGTCAAGTAGGAATCTACTAGTAAAAGGGTTCGTAAAGAGAACATAACATTCGCAAAAGAGGGGACTGGTGTCCTTTCTCTCGGGTACGCTGGACTGACTCTGGACTCGGGTACTTTTGGACTGACCTAAGATCCGACTTGCATTGCGTTTTGTAAATGTTCGCGACCTTTTTTGGGAGGTTTAAGAATGTATCCTTTGATGTTATGGCCTTTTACCAGAATGTACTCCGGGGACCAAGAAAGTTGATCCAAAACATTTACATTGGAAGATACCCTTGTTATCCTACTGTGTAAGCCTTTATCCTGTTTTACTGAAAGTAGAACTAATTTTAAGCCCAATATATATTGCTTAAGATCAAATGTGTCTGATATAGCCTTATTCGCTAGATTGCTGGCTGACTCCAGAAGCGGGATGTTGTCTACTTTCTAATAAGTATGCCGTTATGTTAGTTACAGCATTAAGAAACTTCAAAACCCCAGAAACGGCGATTTTTTATTACGCTGTTAGCGTGTGCGAGCTAATTTCGGTTTGGGTTTTTCCAAGCAGGGACACGGGTATATACTGGGTACATGATCCCGGGAATCGCCGAACTCATGTTGGATTCAATAAGTTGGTGTTTTTTGGGAAGCAGCGGGGCTTTTCGCCTTTCGGTATTACTCTCTCTCTCTCGCTTTGGTTTTGCCTTGAGTTACTTCCCCCTCGATGAAACAACTTGCGTTCGTTTAATCTTCCAGCCATCCATTCATCTGGCGATGGATCGTGAAACCGAAAGGGAGATCGCGAGAGTCGGAGAGCAGCAGCCCATCAAATCAAGTGATGGCCCCCCACATGCAAACGGAACCTGAAATCAACCAACTTCCTATTGTTAAAGGTCTTTGGCCCTTTTAACTTCAAACAGTTATGCTCTCCGTGTTCTAAAACGCACAAGAAGATTCAAAGCTGTCTCTTCTCCAACATTTTCCCCACGTAAACTATGTTCTCGGATATCGATTCTCTTTCTGGGTTTGCATAAACGATGTCTTCGTGAAACGAAAAGTGTAAATCGAGTGGATAGAAAAAAGATCAAGGAAAGCATGTGATCAAGACGTGTCAATCTCTTACACTAATTTCTCCTTGCTTTTTTTGCTTATAAAATAAACCGATAAAAGAAAATAAACAGAATCGCGAAGCGAGAAATCGTTCGATTTTTCAGAGATATACATCACTATAGGTTTGGGTGCTGAAGACTACGCTGGAAGACTAATGACAGTTAGAGGCTGTGTGGATGCTGCGGTGGGTGCTGTGGCTGTCTTTTAAGTATGCAGGCATCGTTGCCAGAACTTCTACTTAAAGTGCGTCTTGACACTGATATATGATGAGCCAATGGCTCCTGCTTATCGTCCCACATCCCGCGAACTCGCCCGAAAACTCGGCCTAGATATTCTATTTTTTATTTTTATTAGTTTCCTACCCATTTCCCCGTCTTTCTTCACCCTCCAACACGATTTCTGTCACCTTTTTGGAACACTTGCAAGAAAAGAGCATCCATCCACACCGTAAGCGAGCGAGCAATGCAGCGGAGCACAGACTTTTAACCCAACTCCATGCGAGCACTAAGACTGGGAATAGGAGGATTAAGGTCCCCAAAGAGACAGAATTGTATTCCCGCTGCTTCATTTTCGAAGCATCTCCAACGTGCTTCTCCTTTTTCCTCTACTTCAAGCGGCGCTCGACTGGCTCAAACCTTTCAAAATTTCCTATGTATAACACCTCGCTTCCTCATACTCCGGGATATATAGTGTATACCGAACGCAACAATATAAGGTGCCAAGAGCAGCCTTTTGAAGTTCAAGAAGCCTCTTTTCTCATCAATTCAGTGCCGGAGAAATGAAAAAGAAAAATAAGAAAAAAAGAAGCAGAGACGTATCAATCTCCTTCCCCCCACTCTCTACTTAGAATTTAATCCAGAAAGTATGCTCGACAATCCTAAGAGTCGAAACTTAAGTTCTTTGCTTATCTGTGTTAAAGAATTGAAGGAATTGTAAGAGAATTTACTACGTTCCATTGTTTACTTGGTTCCGAAAGCTTGGGGTATTCGTAAATCCTCGGAATGAGTATTTTATATGGTTTAGTTTGGTTTAATTTCATTTCTCAAATAGCATTTCGCAGGCGAGCGAGACTGGCAGTTTTTATCGCCAGCTCCGCCAAAGGAATTCGGAACGTTTTCACACGTGTACGGTTGTCTCACCCCGTGAAACCGAGTTAACTTACCGAAGCTTGGCGTGCTAACATGGGCGAGCCATACTGACACCTCATGTTTTCTTTTTTCGATTTCTTGAATCTTGATTTTTTTAAGCTCCTGGCGGATTTTATTTTGGTTTTAATGTCCACACCATGTCTTATCATCACCTCATCCTAGAGTTTATAGAGCATCATTATTTACGTTGTCGGGTTTGTCCACCTGCAAAGCATTCTTGTTTTTCATTACACACGTGGTCCAAGATGAGGATTATCTCTTGAACTTAACAAACACAGGATAAAAAAACCCGGCCAAACTTGGCTACCTTAATGGACATGGGTAAACCAAAACGTCTTCTCCAGAGGGACTTTTTTGGTGGCGTATATTTTCCTCGTGTCATTACAAAATGCACTTTCAAAGGCACTTTTTGTAGTCGGCTTATTTCATGTAAGTTGCAAGTAAATCTTCACTGATTACTGTTTTGTTTGTATTGTGCTAATTTATTATGAATTGGAAAAGGAAATCTAAGCTGAGGGCACAAATAATTAGTTTGCTCAGCTTTATTCTTAAAGAGGATTTCTGGTAATATGTAACGGATTAGCAAAAAAAAATTCAATCGTTCCGAATTTCGCCATGCTGAATGCCTGAATTACGTATAGCTCAGCGCACACGGGCAAAATTAAATTTACAGCGTTACACTGTTAAGGCTCCCGTATACCTTAGCTTATTGATGCGAAACAGACACAGATGGCACTGATGTGTTATGGTTTTGCCGCAGCCTTGCGTAAGAAAGTAAACAAAAAATAGACAGCTAATTCCCGGCAAAGTTTCTACGCTTCTTTTGGTTGTGAAAGTACAACTTGTAGGCGTGAAGATGTTTAACCCTGAAATTTTTAAATTTGTAAACGAACTACCTCCAAATTATGCTTGTTCTGTAAGTTTAATAGTAAATAGTATCGCAATAAAAGCCCTAAGGCTCTCGTGTACTTTAGCTTATTTACGTGAAAAAATCACAGATGGCACTGATGTTTGTTATTGTTTTGCCGAAGCTTTGCCTAAGAAAGTTTTATAAAAAAAGAAGTAGATATATCTAATCTAAGATATAGCTAATTCCCGGCAAAGTTTCTACGCTTGTTTGATTATGAAAAGTACAATTTTTCACCACAGACAATCAAACCAAATCAAAATCCAGTCAAACTGTCTGAACAAGGTTTCTCGAAAACGGCTTGTCAGATTTGAAAGCAATCTAAAACAACATTTTCTTTTCTTACAGCTAGTGCACAACCAAAGATGTATTTCTAGGCAACGTATTTATCACAGTTGCAAACTTGATTTGCATACTGCTAATTTATTACTCACTGGAAAAAATCGTGCATTGGTTGTGCACTACCTGTTAGCCAGCTCAAGATTACTGTCAAAGAATGTTTTCATGAAATGCACTGGTTTTCTAAAACCTTGTTCCGAAATTCCCCATGCTAACCGCCTTTACTGAGCTAAGGTATACGGGAGCCTTAACTACAATATCAAAAACTTTTTCTTTTCTTTTACTATTATTTAACTAGCCTTTTGCCAGACTACTTATTGGTCGAATTTGATTTTTGCATAACTTTTGTACATTGGAGCTATGGGGCTTTGAAAATAAAATGTATATAACATATTCACCAAAATTACTTTTAAACAACGATATCGTTGTAAATGTCCGCGTAATTAGCAGGATATGCCGAAACTTCTGGTTTCCTTTCAAGTTAAAGTCCAATTAAATCAAAAGAAAAACCAGGTAATGTCAATTGTTATCACGCAGAAAGTACTGGCAAGTATGTAAGATGCATGCTTTGAATATTGAGATGCGGAAGAGTCTACTGATTTGTTCAGAGGTGCAAATGACACAGGCTTTTAGTGCAACATAAATCATGTCCCAAATAACTCCCTTGCCACTTTCTTCGCAAACAACGATGCCAAAGGGCAATTAAGGAGTTGATGGGTTGCAGCGATTAGAGCACTTGGCAACACCATAATTAAACCTTGCTATTGCCAACTTTGGAACTTGGATAACAATTTCCAAGTGAGAACGTGAACAAGAGAGGGAAATCGTCCCAAGTCCGTCGCGGAGTTCTACTCGGTTGGGTATAAAATCCGTTCTCAAACAAGAAATCGCGAAAAGGGTGAAGGGTAGAGCCGGCACGACGAATATCACGACAATGTGTTTGCTCTGCAAAGAGCACAAGAGACTTTCCACACTTCTGTTTGACGAGCTGCTTTTAACACCAACGATTGCTTGCTATAGCGACTCTTAACATGCAGCCAAAAGCAATATAAATGGAAATCGCGCCTCGTACAAGCCTTGTACCATCAACTCCCATCGCCATAGCGTCCTTCATCACACCCTCTCTTTGAAAGCTTCAGATTTCTCGCTCGTCTCCCGAAGACAATACAATAAACCCGCAAGCTAAGACCCCCCCCCCCAAAAAAAAAATATTACCCTCTCACCTTTTATTCACTATACTCTATGTACCTTTATCCCCAATTCTCCATCCTCCCAGTCTCCTAACCCTTTCGTTTCAATGGTCTCCCGTTTGTATCAACCTAAAGGAAATTCCAAAGACTATTTGCACACTGCGGACTGCATAAAGCAGAGTCACATACAGTCACACGTATTTACAGCCAAGAAAACTTGATCGAAGTCAGTTATTAAAGCGAGGCAGCAAGGCAGCAGAATCAATAAACGCCCTTCTTTTCCCCAGCAAAGATAACTTGCTCTTTTCCTCTCCCGCACGAGCACTCCAATCCTCCCCTCGTACCTTTCAAGTACCGGCCTTGCACTGCCAATACCAACGCCCCTCTGGATTTCGCACACCTTTTTTTTTTCGTTGTTTTACGATCGCCCTTAACCTAAACCTATAACGTTATGTAAGCCTTAAGTGGTTCTTTTGCCCAGCCTTGTATGGAGTGGAGCCAAAAAACTATCCGAGAGCTAAACCCCAAGAATCCATCAGCCCTAATTATGCAAAGTGATGCCTTTGGTGGTGGCGGTAAAAAAACTTAAAAAACCACACTCTTGCCAAAAGCTTTAGGCAATTTGCTTCCAACATGAGCCCCTCGATCGTCCACTTAATACTTTGCGCTATTGCCCTACACGCCTTTTTACACATGCTTGCTCCAATTTTCCGGGATTTTATCTTCACTTCCAGGAGCTTTACTCAACGCTCTGCTCTCCAGACTCTTTAACCCAAACGCTAACTCCTTACCTCCCAAAAGGGTGTAAAAAACCAACAAAAAACAACCCAAACCATAACTCTAGAGCTTGCTCCAGAGAGGCTTAAGCGATGAATAAGCTTCCGATTTGGAGAAGAAAAGGGGTGTATCAATTAGCCCTCGTTGCTGGGCGCAAAAGTGGGGCGAGTTAATTTCATACGAAAATTGCTGGCCTCGCGCCCGAGCGCCGACTTCCCGCGCTTCCTTCCGGCGTACTCTCTCGGTCTCCCTCTCCGCGTAGCAATACGCTCTCGCACGTGGGACAGTAGAGCGGAGGGAAATGGGAGTTGCCGGATGCCGCAGCAAATGACTCCATAAAGCAGGGAAACAGGTCGCGGAAACTGGGGAAGGTGTCGTTGTATAGTATCGTCAACCACTCATTTCCGTAAGGTTAGGCACTAATGTCACATACGTCGGAGCATCTTATCTTCCTCATCCTATACCCAAACGCTAAACGACCTCACGTGCGTGTATCTGTGTATAATAGGAATACGAGTCAAGTCGAGTCGGCGTTTTTTCCTAAGGCAAAGCTAAAGAAGGAGAGCATCGAGATGTTTATCGGCCTCGGGGAGAAACAAAGGCTCAATTGGCACAAGAACAAAGGAGACAGCCTAATGAAGAAAAATATTGCTGACGAGGCTCCGCCTTATTATCTTCCCCAGTTTGGTTCAACTTTCTGAAAGAGGTAGGCAGAAATACTCGAAAATCTTGATTGGGATTCCTGGTGCTTGCGAAATTCTTTGTACATGTACAACTTGTGTGACTCTATACAAAGAAATCAGGGAGGGGTCGTTAGGAGCTTAATGGCAATCAATGGTCACAATCAATTGATTGTAACCTCCGAATTTTCACCCCGTAAGCCATAAGAGCTCTTATGGCTATCAGTGTATCGTCCTTGAGCCTAACAAAAGAAGAAAACACGAAAAAGTACGCCTTAGTTTCCTTACAAATGGGTCCACAGCACGAGAAATAGCGTGCGAAGCCGTTTTTACCTTCGTCTTAAAGTGGATTTGTCTTGGCACGTCAAAATTCCGCAATAACAGAGAAATCGACAAAGACTTGTCTCGAAACGTCATAGAGATAGCTTGCAAGTCGCAATTCTGTACCCAGCTTGAGTTCTTTGGAATCTTATAACATGGCACGTCATATAATATGTCTTCGGAGAAACTCATTAAACGCGAATCAAAATGGACATAGTTTACCTTTTGGGTATCAGCAGAGTACACGGAATCTGCCACGTTCCCACCACGGTTTAATAAATCTTGTGTACTATATATTCCATTGCAAAACTCATCACGAACGTCATGAGCTTGGGAATATATCTCATCAGACAATTGCAATGCCAACTTAATGTCTATTGCTTATTACTATAAGCTCTATCACAGTTACAATTGACCCAGTTGTTTAAAGATGTAACTTTCATGAAAAACCCACGAGTCACAGTTATGGTTGCCATTATTATCTTAAGTCGTTATTATAACAAAACCCCAGTAGAAAACGATTATATATGCAGGAGGAAAGATTTAGATCCCGTTTTCTCGCTGATCATTATAAATAAATGTCCCTTTCATATTTGATGCGCTTGGCTTGGAGAATTAAATGTTCTATGAGTTCGATTGTTAGGTTTAACATATTTGGCGTTTGAATAGTCTCGAGCGACGTGAACAGTTCCACGTATAAGATATGATACCTTGAGACATCGTTGTCCAATATTATTCCTGATATGCTCAAGCCAAAGGGATCATCATCGGATTAGCTGTCTATCAACAGAAGCTCATAGCCTCGGGGACTTTGGTTCATGAAATAACACGAGCTTTAATATGGATTGCTGAGAGCAGCACACGGAGCTTACTTAGCGAAGGATCGCTTGATGTAATAACAAGCGTGGCGGTATGGGTCTTGGGGAAGGGGGCTGACTGACATTTTCTCATAAGAATTGACGGGCGGAATGGACAAGATGAACGTAGCAGGAAAGAAGAAAAAGCGACCCCTAAGAGCTAAGACTTGCCGCAGACGGTCCAACCAAACGGGGGTTATGACAAGAACCAAAAACCACGCGAATCGATCTTTCATCTTCTATAAAAACCGCAACGAAAAACGCCATTAGAAGTAATAACCGCTGTTTATTAAAAGCAAAGCTATTTCAAAAGTCCCCACACCACCCAAGCTTTTTAGTCCTCCCGTAGTTGAGAGAGAAAAACGACATAAAAATACTAAAAATTATTTTGCGCCCTAAAAAAATATACAGTAATTGATTATAACTGAAAAATCTCCAAAAGCTCGGCGTTTAAGGCCATTGTATACTGGAACCCCTTACGGCGCTACAGTATGTCAAATTTTCATTCGAAATTTCCCATTATCTGTGCTATATAATGAAATTGTACTATGACAGTAATGTATTGGATGTACAAATCTGCTTTATCTGCTAATTTTCACTATTTTTTTATAGTGTTAAAGTTATTAAAATTTTAAATAAATCGTTTATCAAAATCTTAAGTAGCAGGTAAATTAGATTTTGTTGTTAAAATGTTTTTAGAAAAATAATTTTTCAATTATCTCTTTCTGTTTCTTTAAATTTTTTGTTTAAAGTTTATGAAATCACAATGAGAAATGGTATGACATCAGCGCCATCTTTTGACAAAAAACGGTCAACTACTTGCAGTACACCGTGACCTTAAATTCAATGGAAATAATAATAAACGCCGCCACTCGTATTAATCAACGCTTTTATTATAAGACCTCATTCGGGGTATACATGCATTCTTCATTAGCCCTAACCCCATACACCGGCACGTGTTTCAATCGCCTTTTGATAAAGCTCGCGCATTTAATAAATTGACCTGCCCGCCAAAGTCTATGGGGGTCTTTTTTAATAAGAAAAACCGCGCTTCCATCACTCTTGTACGTACCCGTTTGCAATAGAAACGTTCTCAAAAATACCGCAGTGGTTTCTGGAGTAGTAAACACTTCCCCTCCACGCTATTCATCGAAAATTAATTACTACCTTACTCAAGCACCCCCCGCCCTCCGGGTGCTTGGATCATTCATTAGCTGGAGGCTCGTGTATATCTTTGCATATTCAAATTGACCCTTTTCAATGCCATCTAAGCTTAGAAACGTCATAATAAAGCTCCTACCAAACGTTGGCAGGAGGACAAGCAATGAGGAATATATGGCGGCAATAATAGCTCATTCCAATCCCTTTTCTCTTACTCTTCCAATTTCTGTCGATATCAACTCTGGAGACCCTCCATAGGTTTCTGGCGACACATGTCATCGGCCATTATGGTTTGGGCCTCCCTCGTCGACATGCGACATACAATGCCTGCCAAGATGCAAAGTAACAAAGGGGGGGCAGGACATAGGACACAACCAGACCCATAAATTCCCCCTCCTCCTTCGCCACAATCTAACAACAGCTTTGGCTAACTGAAGCCTATCAATATGCCCATGCGACGATACTTTACAAAAATGATGTGACTCACAAAACTTCCCCTATAAACTAAAACCGCCCAACCCCCAACGTATTGTCTAGATAGCTCTCACCCATAGATGCATTAGCTCGCGTATTAGACGACAACTCACCTTAACAACCCATATATCACCCCCTGTTTTATGTCACGTCGTATTATTAAATGTCGTATGAGGCGTCAATGCAATGCACTCTCCCAAACGACTGTATAGTTTCGCTTTCTCGGAAATTATACCAATATTTTAACGGAAGGTTGTACCTATCAGGAACTTATCTTTTCACCTGTTCATATATTAGCAACGTGGAATTTCTAGGAAATTCAATTCGTCGCAGGCTTGATTTGGTTCCATACACTGTGATATTGATGGCCTATTCTTGTCAGACAAAACACCACTTCAATAACTCGTAATATAATAAACAGTTGTAGTGTTTATGCCCAGTCATATGTTCAAGTGCCGCGTTTCAGGACAGAAACGACTAACTTTCCAAGTGCATGAACCACTTGTTCCATCAATTCATTTCGTGTAAGGAAAGTAAAGTTGAATATCTATATTTACTAAGCTTACTTATTGGCGTATTTCGTTTAATATCGCAATTTCTCACAGTTAAAAATAAATAAAGTTAAGTGAAAATATTTTATCGTACTCAAATTTCCTTTAATAACTGGCACAAATGCCGAGTTAATGAACCTTCATACTTACAAAGCGTTTTTTCACTTTTTAGGAGAGCTTTAAAAGTCCTCACGAGCTACAATTAAGAAGCTATTTTTGTTAATAGATCTTTTAATATTCTTTGAAGTACTGTATACAAGTGCAGAAAGCGGGATATCCCCAAAACAAGCGAATCTTTTTCAGTCTAGCCTTAACCGAGCCGTTCCATGCATTAGGTTGACAAAAAAAGGAATAAGTTACACTTGCCCCTGAAAGGGAGGCAATAGATTTAACAAATCCATGACTACAGTTAAATTTTATGCCGATTAATAAAATTGCATGTATTACTTCTTAATAAAATTATAAATTAATTCATTATAGCAATTAACACGTTATTATTACTCAAATATCTAAAAACTATTTATATAGCGCCCCAAACATAAAGCTAAGCAGTCAATAACAAAGCGGCTATTAAATAATATTTTTTTAAAAATAAGAAAATACAATAGAACACATTTGAATATTGCCTTTTAGATTAATAGCTTTTTTAAAATGAAATTCACAATATTATCACTTTTTAATTTTGGGTTTTATGGGCGATCTATCTGCCTCCAGTTGTCCATCTTAACCCAACTCCAAATCCGTAAAGAGCTAAAAAGCCGGATGAAAATCTCGAGGCATGCAGGTGGTCAAGACGGAATCAGAGGTTCTTGTTCCCCGAGGGCACATTTACGTGAGATTTGCTGAGGGCAATGGAGCAAAACACTGCAGAGTGGGTATCAGCTAGGGAGGATTTCATCCTGCGAACTCGCTCTATATATAAGGGATGAACTTCGCACAGCTTCCAGTTTCGATTGTCATTTCCCAAAATTGCATTTTCTTTATTTTGTTTCATTTTCGATGTGTACTTGTATTGATAACGTTGGGGAAAAGAGTTGGCGGACCTGATCATATAAGATGTTCAGGGAATCTACGACCCTATTTCGCTTAGCATGAAAACACTTTGGATCGATTCGGCCAGCGAACCAATACAAAAACAAACTCAGGGATCTTGAGTTTGATAGAAAGGTATATGGACCGGAGGCAGGAGAGGGGACTTAAGGACGTGAATTATGTTAAAGCATGAAGCTGAGATGGGGTTTAGATCGAGCACGAATAAGACGAAGGCAGTGAATCTGTTGCTGTCCACCTTCGAATCCGGAACCGAGGAGCGGAAGAGAGGAGGAAAAAACGAGGAAAAAAGGGAATCACCCATATCGGTTTCAAATTGAGGAGTGTAAAAGACCGGGAGAAAGAAAGGGGCCATTTCAATCTAGTCGAAAAATGCGCTCCAATTTTATAGATAGAGCTTTCCCATTTGGGACTGGACATGGGAATCTATGGCCTGTCTATCAAGACCTTCTATTTTATATTGCAATTTCTTTCCTGTGGTTTTTTTGGGGGTACATGTAGTTGCGACGAGGGACGGGAAGCAATGCCTTACACATAAGTACTTTTTTTAGAGGGGGGGGTGAACCTTCTTGCACTTTTTGAAAGCTTCTCTCGCTCTCTCTCTCTCTTGTCAAGTGATTGTCACGGTGCTTGGAAAAGGATCAAGAGAAGCTGTGGGCTAAGTAAACGTAAATAAAACGACAATCGGTCTTCTTCCGGTGTCAAAATCGTCAAAGTGCCGTTCCCCAAATGATAAGCCTGTTTTTTTACAGCCCCATCTCCTATAACTTTAACAGTTATTGAAAACGCGCTTTTGCTTCAAGCCCATGACACTTAAAAAACTGAGGAAAAGATACGAGCAATCGTTTTTCGAAGAAAATTCCAACAAAAGGTGAAAGGAGGCGTGGAATGCGGAGAATGTGTTACCACCAGGATAACCGGGGAGCTGTTAAAATCGGATATCTAGTGCCAACAAATGGGTTGACGTTTTTATAGAATGTTTGAGGTTAAAAGGGATGCTGACTCTGGCATGAAAAATCGGCACATAAAACGAAGGTAATTAGTCATAATGTCAAAAACCGGGGGTCGCTCCACAAACTTCTTCCTTCCCGTTAAAAACACCATCATCTATCCATCAAGCTTTTCCTACATAAGAATGGCACCGAATTTCTGCTCGTTATATCAAATACCGTATAGGATCCGTAGGAACGTTAAGACGCTGAAGCTCTGCCTTACATGGCATCACCCGTCGTGGTAAATCGACGTCATCCATCTAAGTCCCAAAGTAGGATATCTCACTATTTTTTCTTCTTTTGGGCGTTCAAAGCTAGCTGTAAGCTCAACCCATATCCCGTAGTTGAAACCCGATACCGAGCTTTGGTTTTGTCCCCAATAAAAAGGAAAAGGAAAATCAAACTACCAGTAGTTTTTTGTCTGTTCAAATTCGTTCCATCAATTGCTGCATTTTCTTCTCCTATGATGGCAAATTATATATAAGCCTTACCTTGAGATGTGCAAAGACACACATTTCCAAATACTAGCCGCTCAGTCACTTTTGTCATAGCTAGGCAAATATAGACGATATGTGGAAGTTTCTGAAGACTAAAGTTATATTCAACGGGCTTCCAGCATTTGAATGCACTTTCACTTCATACACTGTAAAAAGAAAAGTCACTCAAAGGTCATAAGTTTAAATGTAAAGTCTAGTAACCTGGTTTGCCATGTCAGATGAAGTTTGACGTGCTTGTGTAGTATCTAATTCCGTCGCGCATCAGAAATGGCGGGAAACACGGAAGCCCCGTAGGCTTTGTCCCTGCCTTTTCCATCTTTGTTACTATGGGGAGCAACCTGAGCGACCCAAAAATATACATAAGTTCATTCAAAACTCATATTTGTCGGATATTGAAGCTCGAAAATTAAGTTCCCACTTCGGCCTTGGCTTCCGATCGAGAAATTGAAGGACTTCACTACCATTTTCACGCAATTTCTACACATTTTAAGAAACCAAAACACGAACAACGTTGCTTATGTTTTGAAGACGTGATAACGAAGAACGGAGACTGTGGGTAGTTTATCTTTTTCGTCAAAAGATGGCACTGATGACGGACCCATATAGTTATCACATACAGTTATCCAGCAACACGGAGTAGGCATTTTCGTAAAAAAAAGACTGCAGGAACTTGTCATGTAGATGACTCTTGTGGGTAAGAAGAGTAAGTTCCAACTCAGCGTTCAGAAGTTACGCATGTTTATGTGTAAATCCCAAGCGCTACTAAATATTCCCAACTTCACATCAAGCGTCGTTGTAGTCCTAAAGGTTTCCACTTTTTTATGCTAGTGGACCCTTAATCAAGCAGATAAGATAGGTTAATAAGTTGACAGCAGTTAGGATTCTAAGTTGTTGTTTTTTAACTCTGAGTTTTTCATGTTCGGAGTTTAAAATGATGTTTGGGGCAACTTCGGTCAGGGTTTCAGGGGCAATTTCGGACATGACTGAATGTGCCCCGCCTCTAAGAAATGAGAAAAGGGTATAGCTTTTGTTTAAGACGGTGGATATTTTGAAGTCCTCTTTTGATTGTGTTAACTTCTTTTAATGTTTTACTGTTTTATCCGCTAGTTACGAGCTTTGATTCATTATTCTGTCGTTTGATCGATGTAACCCAGAGAAACACGAAAAAAATGTTTTCTGGATATTTGACACTAAAAACCTTTGATTCCTTTTTATCGTTCAGTACATGTATAACCCAGTAAACTTATAATATTTTTTTTTCTCGACATTTGCCACTAAACGCAGTTGGGTCCGAAGGTGCCCACGCCCGTCCAAAGCTGCCCCATGCCTGGGGCACCTTCGGACAAAATGTGAGCTTTCGAAAAATTAGAATACTTCCGGCTCTATAACTCGAGCTGTAAAATACCAACTGGAAAACTAAGAAGGGTGACCTGACTTCTTCAAATGCGCAAAAGCTTTGCGTTCCATTGCTTACGGAGGTCTACAGAAAGCAAAAAGTAAAAAAATTCCGAACGAGCCCCACACTCCCCTACCCTTGTTATCGAAATAACGGGAGCGAGTTAAGTTCACTAGAACTGACCTGATTTATTTCTGTGGCTAGGAAAAACAAACTAATCACCAAAAAGTGAAATCGGCATCGCCGGCTTCTTTGTGGCCGACGACTTCCTCAGCAAATTCTCTAAGAAGAACATGGAGAGCTCTGCTGCGGTGTAAATCATAACAGGAAGCTGAGGTCGAAAGTGACAAAAAGCCTTATCGGACCCTCCGGTTTCTTTCATTGGTGAAGAACAATGCGCCGAAAAATTAGTTGAATTATGTGAGTAAAAAGCTCCGCCCATTCTTCACACTTATCACTTGACCGATGTAGGCATCATTCCGAATTAAAGGTCCCAGTTCAACCGATAACCCTCTTGGTGGCTCGCAGCCAGTCTGTAGTACTAAATAGGTCCGTTTACAAGCATATTCGTCTAGGAGATTTGCTTGGAGACTTCGTCTAGGAGACTTTCTCTGAAAACCTGCTTTCAGAGAAAGTCAAGGCTAGCGCGTCTTGTTATAACTTGACCGATTTTCACGTTCAGTTTCACTTCAGTTCACTTTGGGGTCATCATTGGGGAATAGGCACTTGTAAACTTCTTCGGAGTTTCGTTGCGTCGAGGCTGTGAGAGAGAATCACCAACGGAGCCTAGTGAAAATGTTGAAGAATGTCAGATTTATGTGTTTGTTTGCTAGCTGGGTATACCTAATCACGAACGTGGAAGCTTTCCGCCACCGATCCAGCAACAAAGTTCCTCAAACTGTGCAAGTTTTCAACGTCAACCTTCTTCAAGTTTCTCAGGTAAAAAAATAACAAGATCTAAATGTAGAAATCCAATTCTGTTTCACAGAAGCACGAACGAAAAGCATGCACAAAAGTTCCCGTTTGTAGCAGATTTTTCTTTCTTGGGCCAGTTTTTCGAGCTCGGTAACGTAATAAAGAACCCAACAACACGTCCGCAATTTACGTAATAAGAGCTCGAGTACAATATTTTTGCCTGGTTGTTTGTAGGAATTGCGTCTGAAAAAATTTTCTTGGTCATCATGCAGTGGGCCCGATGCATCATTAAGCCTGACGAAGTTGGAATTGCCAGGTGTAATTACTCTACCGGGCGTAATTACCGTCTCATTAGCTGTCAATTTGGCCCGCGACCTGGTGGCTCCAATTAAAGCAAGTTTCCCTTTAAATGCTTGACGTTTTCCCAAACCAAAAAAGTTATACCCTGCAAAAGCTAAACCTTTCCATTTCAGACTGTGGTAAAGTTGCAGAAGAAAGTGCTTTTTGCATGGATAGATGTTCCTTGCATAGGAAACCTTGGATCTTGTAATTACGACGATTTGTGCAGTATCATTCCATTCCCACCTCAGGACCCATGCCCAGATTTTTTCCGTAAAGCCGGTATTCCATGCCACTGTCCGGCCCAGAAGGTAATTCCAGCTAATTCGAACCATTCATGCCCCCTTTAAAGACGATTAATAAGCTTACAAGTTTGCTTATAGGGTGACTATGCGGTCCAGAACGGCGAATTTCCAGTACCTGCAGTTCCCGTGGAACCCATTTTTGAGCAAGGGGAGTATTTCGTGCGTGTTAACGTTGGATCCAATGAAGGGGAAGTTATGTGTTTGGAAGCCTATATCGAATTAGCGTAATTTCACATTTTGCGAGAAATAAAGGTTCACATTTCTTCTAGCAAATCCCTTTTAACCCTTGTATTGACGCATTTGTTGGAAATTGGAATAATTGACATAGATTTTTCAATCGGCAATTGTTCGCCTGATATTGTCTACAACCACTACCCAGAGATTGTGACATGTTTCTCCAAAGGCGTAAAGAGCATCTATAACAAATCTAAAGGAACTTGGTCCCTCTCGTTTAAGTATCTCCAGGTACCGGCCAAAAACCACCGCACAGACGCTACCAATTTCTTCGAGCAAAGCTAGGGCAAAAGTAAGCCCCTCGATGAACTTTTGCCTTGCCAGGTTCGAATAATCAATAGACCAAGTGACTAATTTACCCAAAAACTTTCTGTCAAGGCTTGCTAACTTTTCTTGAACTATTTTCCCAGTCTTTGCCAAGCTTTTTTGGATATTAGGCAAATCAAAAGCTCCTTTGTGACTCCAGAAAGCGAATGACAAGAAAGACAGAGTGCTGATGAGCAACAAAACGAAGAACCAGTACGCAAGACGCTTCCAAATCGACGGACCTATAGATTAAAAAAAAAGAGACAAAGAGGACTGCAAAACACTGTTCAGACCATAAAGGAGAAAAAGATTTACCTCGGTCTCTTGATGGATTAGTAGGAGCGCGGATTTCCGTAACAGGCTTTTTAGGCGCTTCAATCTTTTCCTTTTCCTTTTCAGGTGGACTACTCTTTTGATTGGCTTGGTTCTTAGTCTGAGCTTTGCGTTGCTGCTTGGCAGCTTTCTTTTCTTGCCTTTGTTTTTCTTGTTGCTTTTCTTCTTCAGACTTTTGGGCAGCTTCTCGAGCTAAAATAAACTTTGTCTGAACTAGGTACATGGGAGAAGGAATTATGACAAATCCTACCTCGAACTTCTTGGATTTCTTTCTGACGCCTCTTCTCGTACTCGGTACGCGCTACTGTCATTAACTGGACAACTCGTTTGGCTGCTAATTGGCAACCTTTCATGTCCAAACAGTCGCCAGCTTCGGCGGCTAGAGAAGGAACTAAAGGATTGTCCTTTAAGTCGAGCCAACGTAGGTTCTTGAGATCAGCAAAACTTAAAGGCAGACGTTCAAGCTGGAAAAAAAAACGGAATTAACGAATAAAATATTTGTGCAAAATGGCATTGCGTACTTTATTGCTGTACAGATCTAAGGACTGAAGCTTTGTAAGCATTCCAAAGTTTTCAGGTAACTCCTTGAGCATATTTTTGCTTAGGTCCAGCTTGATAAGGTTAGTCAACGTAGCAAAATTAGCCTATAATTCGGTGAAATAGATCATTATTTGAGTGCTACGAAAAATAACGGTATCGTAATTAACTAAACCAACTTACTGGTAATGTTACTAGCCTGTTATTCGACAGGAGTAGAGAATTAACGCGGGACAACGCAGCCTGTAAAGTCAAACAAAACAATACAATCTTAAATACATAAACTTTTTTGGCGTACTTACAATGTCTTTTACCGGAACATCCGTAAGTTCCATAAGGCTTAAATCCAGCTCGTTCTCATCCAATTTATCCTTGAGATTAATCTTTGCTTTACCCGCCATCTTGATGATTCAATGTGGTTCTATTTCAATGAAGTAGCTCTTTTTATACGTATATATCAGCGTTTCAAAAACGTTTCGAGTCGTCACCTTGTTTTGGTTTTTGGATCGCGGTCCGGAACGTTGCGTTCGTGGTTCATTGCGCAGAAATAGGCCAATGACGTCAAGCCAGCAAGCGACGGACACCTCCTCCTACGCAATCATTACGGTGTTGTAAAAACGCGAAACGGACCGCGAGCTCTCGGTTGACGGCATTGGACTCAAACCAGCCGTTTCGCGTTTTAATGACTGCAAAATGGTAATGTTTTAACTCAATTTGATGTTACCAGATATCAAAACGTGTGTTAATTTATCTGAGTGTCTCTAACGAATTTATTATGTCAAATTATATAAATTCTTTAATGTATAATTAATCATTATAATAGAAAATTTATTATGAAATTTCTTTCAAGTTTCGGTTTCGCATTTTACCACTTTTTGCGGAATTTCGCTCCCGTGGTATCGCAGGATCATTCCGCGTTTTACCATTTCGCGTTTGGCATTTGACAGTTCGAGCTCAACCCCGCCCGTTCTTTTTCTTACGTTCAAGGCTGGTTTTCTAATATCGTCCGGTTTCTCCCGTTCACGAGGTGCTATAGAGTAGAGTAGCGCCAGACTTCCCCAGCGCTGTGCTGCGGTGGTAGTCGACAACAAGTCTTGCCCTTGCCCTTCGCAACTCGCTTTTCACTTTCGCTGTTCAGAACGAGTTCTGTTGATATTCGTGTGGCCTTGGACTTAGCTGGGATTTATTAGCTTTCGCTTTCAAAACGCGCAACCGAGACATTAAATTATTGCGTAGTATAATAAGTTTAAGAATTTTTCATCTGATAAAAAATTGAACGTGGACCAAAACTTGATTTCTTTGAAAGAAATGTTCTCACGTAGCTCGTGCCCATCTTAAGCGTCGTAAACAAAGAAACGTGGTATGTACGTTTTGTATTTATTTAATAACCCTTTTACCATATGATGCTCACGTACAATAAACGCAAGTACTAGTGAAGAAAGCATATGTTTCCAGGCATTACTGGGATCAGAACCCTTTGTGTCTTTTTTCCACCTTTATTTTATTGCTATCCAATTTCTGGCTAAAAGCAGATCAGGTCAATGATCTGCCTTTTAAAAACAAAAAAAAAAGAAACCAATAGGTAGAGGAGAAAACCAGCTAAACCACTTTACTTAAAATATAGGGCTGGGTGGATTTAAACGATGGCCTTCTAAAAGAAATGCCATCGAAGTTTTCCCGCCAGTTCTTCTACAGCTCCCTACTCACAAAACTTCTCGTATGCAAGGTTTGGGGTTTACCTTTACTGAGCATACTTGTTATTCCACTTTTACCAGTCCAGAAATCCCCGGTCCATTATTCCTAGTAGTTTCCGTGGCTTTCATCAGTCTGGTGTATCCTGCCTATAGATCCGCACGTTTGTGAACCCAGCATGCCTGAGCTGAATATCCCTTTGCCCAGGCCCTCTGACCTGGGTTCAATCAACTTCGTGGACCACATTGAAGACGATGATCGCCCCGAAAGTGGCCAGGGGTCAGGGCGAACGGATTCTCCCTTGTTGGGGTCCACCGCCCCGGACTCGCGCAGGAGCAATTCCCAAGACATCGAGGATACTTCACGCACTTGTTGCGCAGGTAAGGGATTTGCTTTCCATTCCTTTCTTTCAACTGTAGGTCTCGAGATTGGAAAGTGCACGTGTGACAAATCCAAACGAATTGCTAATCTCTATGGCAAATAGACGCGCGAGTTGTTTGCCTGTTATCAAACATACGTGACATTTTACTCGTCTAGTCGAAAACGAAGTAGCTGAACTTTCCCCGGTTCATGTGTTTAGGTCGGAAGTGGAGCAAAAAGAAATTAGTAGAAAGAAATCTGCGTTCCTTGCCGATAATCTGATACCCCTCTCGCCGCGTAAGAGAGAAACTATAAAAGGGATATAGTGTAGTAGAAATACAGCACTTTATGACCTTGCCTGGAAACACAGATATGCAAATGAGTACAGTATTAGAAACTGACAAAGGGAGAAGCTCTCTCTTCCCCCTCTGAAACTTTGTCTCGTATGCAGTTATTATTGTGGGTATTTATTCGTAAGCAACAGGTTTCCTGGGTGCAAACTTGCTATACATGTATACATTTCCCTTTCACTAGCTTAGCAGTTAGATATAATAGAGAGGTGTATGTCGGCAAGGGAGCTGGGAAACTGCATCGTGTTTTTACTCATTAAACAATATAAGTTGTTGTTGTTCTTATCCCATAAAAAAACAAAGCGTTTTCCTTAGCTGGACTACAATAAAGTCCAATTTATTGCTTACTCGAAATGTTTTCTGTCTCCGGCAATTATCTCTCAAATGGATGAAAGGGTGTAGAAAAAAAGGCAAAGAAAAACAGTCAAGGATAGACAGGGGGAAAAAACGTTCAGCTGTTCTCGGCATGCTCGTAGTTGTATAGTTTTGACATCTGGGACTGGTGAGTTGTTCATACGTTGATAAATCTCGGGAACTAGACTCCCGTATTGCTCTTATTTTACATACAACGCTTGTAATCCATGCCACCCAAACTAAGCGGATTAGTGGAGTCTGAGCAGTCCGTCATATACGGACACTGCGACGATAGCGCATGGAAAGAGTTAGCAATGCCCGGTGTTCACGTGTAAAGTTTATGTAAGCAGAAAATCTTGGGGCCTTTTGCAGCCAAAGTCCCTTTTCTGCGATAAGAGTGAGAGAGACGAGAGTACTTTTAAAGAATACAGGGGATTTTCAAGAGCTGAAGAGGCCCCTCGGGTACACTTCTCCAGACCCCCAGTCATTTGTTTGGCCTAGTTGGGTTGATTGTTTTATTCAGCTCCACACAATGACAATCGCAATGAAACCGGAACCAGGCAATAATTCAGGTGGGCGTATACGCTGGTAATCGATTTTCATTTCATTTATTTATTTTTGGTTCGCCCCAAACATCCTTGTTGTTGTCAACTTGTCCTTTTACGTGATGAAAACTCATTCGCATTCAACAAAATCAGATAGATTTTTTCGCTCCTTCTTTGGATCCCAAAGGAATATGTGTGGTTTTAGAATGTGAGGCGCAGAGGTTTGTGGTTAAGTCTTGGATGTCGCCTCGTAGCGTAGAAAAAGCGTTGACTTTTTAGTTTTGTGTTTAGGCCGCTGTCGAATGGGTTGCAATTGCGGATGGAGATGTGTGGGTATCACCGGGATGGTAGTAGCAGTGATAACAGCCGTGTTGGTCGGTACGTTTCCGCTCATTTACAATGCAGTCCTGAATAAAGTAAGTTCTCGCTCAATTTTTTATATGCCTTGCAAATGAGAAAAGTACATTTATGGTATAGGAACTTGCACTGAAACCGGGTTCAATCGCGTACCGAATGTGGTACAAGTCGCCGGTTCCTATGTACTTACGTTTTTATATGTTCAACGTCACTAACGCGGAGAATGTGACTAACCATAATGCGAAACCCATCGTCGACGAACTGGGTCCATATACTTATAGGTAAAAACTGCAAAAAACCATGCGCAAATAATATTCATAATAACCACAATGATCTTAACCAGATTAATAGTAATAGTAATCATTTTTTAAGTTTTACAAGAGTTCGTTTTTAAGTTTTATAACAGTTTTTTGTATGATTTATAACAATTAGTTTTAGGATTTAGTAATAATTAGTTTTGTAACTTAATAAGAATCATCTTTCTAAATTAATCATATTTTTATGACGTAATAACAATTTTCTAATATTTAATAATACATTTTGTGGTCGAATTATGAAACTTGATTGGAAGAGAATATAAGTCGGGTTTGAGTTGTCAAGTTTTTAATTTTACGCTTCGAAAGTTGCACTTTTTCACTCATTCGAAGCAGTTAACTAGCCGAGCTTTGACACATATTCCACCTTTTTCTTCCTTCGTCAGGCGCTCCCAACTGGGAGCTAATGTAAACATAGAAAAGAGGTTAGGTAGTTTCAAAAATGATAACGGGTTTTAGTTACATACATTTCATAACCGTTTTATATAAGAATATAAATTCAAACGCAGCCTATGATGAAGTACATAAGAGTGTATATATACCGGGAAAATAAAAAGGAAAATCTTATTTGTAGAGAGTGGCATAATCGTGTCGAATTAGAGCCGCACGACAATTACACGTTAAAGTTTGAGGATCAACGAGTTTGGCAGTTTGCACCCGAGTTGAGTGTTGGACGATTGGATGATAACATTACGAGCATCAATGTCCCTCTGATTGTAAGGAAGTTCTGTTATATTGTATAAAAGTGTAATCTTTTAATCAAGTTTCGGGGGATTCCAGAGTGCGGCATATACCCTGCGATATCAAAGTAGGTTCTACAAGCAGTCGTTTTCGGCTGCGATCAAAAGTTTTGGTTCGACCTTGTATGTGACCAAAACAGCCAAAGAGCTTTTGTTTGATGGCTACAGCGACCCTTTGCTGGACATGGGAACTTTGTTGCCTGATGGCATGGTTCCTCCGTACGACAAGTTTGGCTGGTTTTACCAGGTAGCAGCCAGAAATCGATTTTTTTAATTAGGAAGTTTTCAATGTCACGTTCTTTTACTTATTTTTTTTCTTGTTATCTAGAGGAACAACTCAAACTGGTATGACGGCGAATTCAATGTCTTCACTGGAGTGGATGATATCAGTAAATTGGGATCCCTGGATTGGTGGAATAAGACCCGGAATACCAAGTATTACCAGTCCGATTGCGGACGCGTGAACGGATCATTTGGCGAAATGTGGCCACCACGTCAAGAGAAAACGTTCATAGAGCTTTACTCAACGGATCTATGCAGGTATATGCTCTACTTTATTCTTTGAAGTTATAATTTTCATCAGCGTTTTTTAGGAGTGTCAGGCTGGAATATACGGAAGAAGTGGACCATTTAGGAGTAACCGCCAACCGATATGCAGGGACAGAGGCTTTGTTCGGTAACACGACCCTAAACCGTGATAACTGGTGCTTTTGTCAAGGCAAAGGCCTTGACGATGCTGTTTGTCCACCATCTGGATTGGTCAATAGTTCCACGTGTCGTTACGGAGCACCAGCCTTTGTTTCGTTTCCGCATTTCTACTTAGGAGATCCGTCACTCTTAGAACAAGTGGACGGGTTGGAGCCGCCCGAGAAGGACAAGCACGAGTTCTATGTCGATCTGGAACCCCAACTTGGCATTCCTTCCGCCGTAGCTGCGCGCTTTCAAATTAATATTTTGACAGAACCCGTTAAATGGATTTCGTAAGTATTTTACTATCATATTGCACTTAAACTGTCAGACCGTGACTGAGCATTTTTTTTCTCTCGTCCAACTTAGAATTGTGGAAGATATCGATCGGATATATCTGCCAGTTTTGTGGTTTGGAGTCACGGCGGAATTAAACGACAATATTAGCTACTGGCTCAAAATAGTCATAGCATTGCCTTTCATCTGCTCGATCATTTTCTACGTCGTGCTTGGGTTATCGTTGATAGTAGTAGCATCTGCAACAGTGGTCTACGTACGAAGATTAAAGAGTATATCCCAGCGAGAAGAAGATAGCCAACGAGGGTCAATTGTGTCTCGTAAAAATACGTTGGAATGTTAAAAAAGTGATATAGATATATGCTCCTGTTTTTTATCCGCTTTGTAATTGCTGAAAAGTTGGGGAGAGATTTATTAGCGTACGGTGACCGAGAAACGGTTTATGTATAACGTTATAATCAAGTGGAAGATCCCATTTTAAAAAACAAAAACATTTTAATGACAATCAAAACAGATGTTGTGTATCCGAACATTCTTCTTGGCATGTAAAGTATGAAGTACGCAGTCGGGTGTGTAAAACATGCCTTAATTCGAAAAGAATACATGGTTTTGAACATGCGTTGGGTTCGTAACGGTGGAGGGAAAAAATAAATTAAGCTTAACAGTACTAGATGGCGCGGGGAGCATTAACTGTGTTATGATCCTAACAGCGAACTCCGCCTACTTGGAAGGAAACGCCCACATTGATTACAAGCCAGGTGAGTCAGCTTGAAGTATTTTGTGCCGGGGTTCATTAAAACATCAGTATTGCAAGAGCTTTCGTCGTTATAAGATCAGAAATCAAAATTCTTTACTGCTGTACCTAATAAAATTTGCTTCCATTTCTCTCAAATAAAAGTTCGTCTCATCTTTGGGGGGAAAATTGCCTATAAAAATTATTCATCTCTTTCACACAAATTGCTGCTCTTTTCGCCGTGCCCGTTTGTGGGTGTCTCGATGTCCATTAGCTCTTGTTTATTTCCAACCTACTTAACTACCTTAAACGTTTGTGCTTTTCCTTGTGTTTTCCAAGATGTCTGTTCCCAATCCCGATATGCGCGACAAGGCCTTCAGACTTTGCAAAGACTATCTCAATGGTGCCTGGAAACTAATCAAACCCGAAGAAATGGTCCTCAAGCAAATCAGGTAAGCTTAAACAATTTTTCTGTCATTCAACATTTCGCTTGGTTTCGCCTATATAATATGTGTAAATATTCTTGGACGGGCTGTGTAACGATTTTTGCCTTTCTTATCGGAACGTCAACGTTCTCTTTGACCACAAAGCATTGGCTAGAAGCCACCTAAAACCTTTTCGGAGAAGTAGCTTCGTAGGATGACCCACGGTATGTCGCTAGCCGGGAGGTTCATAGATTCCGACTCCGAGCAAACATGAAATTTGCACTTTCAAGGTCAAAATTTGTCTTGATTCTTCCACACCAAGAAACCCTGGTTTGTGCGTACAGCTTTGCAACCTTTGCACCAACCTTTGCACTTAGCCCTCTGTTTGCCCATGCGACCGTATTGATCTGTAGTTGCGCAGTAAGTGGAGTAGATCCCTGATATGATAATAAAACTTAGGTCGTGGGTAGCGTGAAAACACGTCAACCACGTGGGAAATGCAATAGGTTATTTAGTACAGGTCGTCAAATTCGTTTTGAATTGCCCAAAAAGCAAACATTTGTTTTCCCAGACGATTAAATCTGTTGATATTTTCCTAGTACAAAGATTGGACCAGTCGACCACATAGGACTTTGCTTGGTGATGATAGGCAAACTGTTCAGTTTGGCGGCATTTGGATTAGTCCCCGTTCATATCTTTCGATTTGTTACTGCCAGTTTTGTCAACACACTTCTTATTTTGGTTTAGATAAAGGCAAAGGAAACTTAACTTGCTGAATTGGCAGCTTTCTATCTGTTCCCCGTGGATGTACGAACCAGCCCAGGCGTATTATCTTTGATTTTATGCAAATCACAATCACTCGTTGCGTGTGTCACGTAGTAGCTTGTTTACCGAAAGCCTTTACGAATTATTTAGAAATGAATGAAGGGCGTGTGGCTAGCCATGAGCCAATGGGGAAAAGGAAAAATTACTTAGTTAGGCTATTGAATTCCAAAACAAGTCCTCAAGTCCCTTTGCGAGAATTGCCAAAACACACAGGTTATTTGACTACCGTGAAAGGGAAAAAGGGCTTATTTGGCAGGGAACTCGGTTGCTGGTTTGGCTTACATTTCCAGTCGCATTTGACTAAGCGTATTTTTTCTGGAACTTCCAGTTGACCCTGACGCCAGGTATAGTTGTCGTGAATTCTTTCAGTCTCCGAAGACCTTCGGCGCCGAAACGTAAAATCTCCAAAATGGGACACAAGGTGGTGAGCCTTCTTAGGACTTGGGAACGTGTCGAGCGAGATCCTTACGAGACCGAAGCTTGTTTATAGAGTATAAGCTTCCTCTTTCGCTTACGAAAGGCAGCGTCGTAAGACCAGGGGCTAGGTCATGATGTTATAGCGTCTGGCAAGTTTCTAAATCTTTATTTATAACTAAATGCTCGAGTTTCTATCTTCGACGCCAGACGTTCGCTCTTAAAAAGGAGAAAAAAATCTCCCTAGCTGTCGATAGTAAGAAAGGAATGTTCTTGGTACGTGTGCACTTGGAAAAAGCCGGATTTTTGTTTTTCCGAACAAATTCCCGGGGCTTTGGATGTTAATTACCCTTGGTATTTGAAATACTGGCAATACCGTTTGCCATTGTGTGGCACGAACAAGGAAGCTTTTTTCTTTTGTTTCTTACAGTACCACGTCTCTAAGTGATTTTAAACTTTTATCTTATTCGTGGCTTCGCATTCCTAGCCTTGAGCTTCCTGTCCGGTCTGCATTACTTGTTTATTGAACTCGTATGCTTATTCTGTAAGCGAAACGTAGCTGAATGGGGGGGGGGGGGGGGAAGCCTTCGTTTTTATGCTTGTTACAAACTTAGTAGCCCTGGCCTTGCTGCCATATAACGAGAGAATTACCGGAACTCAACTCTGCCAAGCGGTTTTGATGACTTTTAATTTATTTGTATTGCATTTTTGGCGACGAAAATGCCTACTCTCGTTATAGTTACGCAGGAGGAAAAGAGGTAAAAGTTTTGGAAGGGAGCCAAGGTAATTTAGAGTAAAAATAAGCTAAATAAATTTGCATATTGGCACGGCACGATTTTCTGAAGTTTTTACTTTATTTATTTAATTCTTTTTCCCCCCACTGTAATCTGAAATAGTGGAGTACCCTAGAACCCTTTTAGTGGACAGTAATTTAGTTATCGATAAGATTATAAACTGGCGCCGGTTTGACTTGTATCGTCTACGTAACTCGCGCGAGTCAGCAATATTGCCAAGTTTAAGTTGATTAAAACTGGACACGTAAGTGGTTCGTTGCATTTGGTCACAAGACTTTGCCTTAATATAATCTCCGGGTTTGTGTCCTGTGGCGCGATTGCCATCACATGATGAATGTTAAATACACAGGATGATATTTATAGGTTTAATGTTTGTATTTTTTGCTTTGTTTGCAGTGGTGGATTGAGTAATTTCCTGTATTACTGCGCTCTGCCTCATACGCGTAAACCCAAACACGGCGAACCTGCTCGCGTTTTATTGCGTCTTTATGGCCAAGTACACGGCGAAGGCGCGTTGGAAGCCGTCGTCACGGAATCGGTTATTTTCACACTCTTGTCCGAGCGAAAACTGGGTCCAAAATTACACGGTGTATTTCCCGGTGGCAGACTCGAAGAATTTATCCCGGTAATTATGTATACATTTTTCATTTTGTGGTTGTAGGTATTCTTCCTTTTTGTTCTGTGAACGTAGAAAGTTTTTGGTGTGGGGGGGGGGGGGGGTTGTGTTTGCGCATGAGATATATTATTTGCGAATGAGTTGAAGCAGCTTTTTCTTCGCTTGAGCAAAAGGAAATGCCAATAAAATGCTTCCAAGAAGTGAAAAAACGCTGTTTTTCCTTTCCCTGTCCCTTCTTTCGCTCACTTTTTGGTTTAACTGACACGTACTGTACGAATGTTTTGGCATGAGATGCTCCTATGAAGAATTTTTTTATTTAATTTTTTTAAATAAAAAAGAAACAATGACGTCTGTGACCTGTAGCTTATAAAGCCGCGCCTCTTTTTCTTTGGTATGTCTGTGATTCGTTATTTTTGAAACGGAAGATCATTCAAAGTGTATGTGCGGAATCTTTGTGTAGTTGATTAGCGCGCTACAGCAAAGTGCCAAGAAAAGAGCAATTTGCATTGGCTTGTTGGTCGCCATTGTTCGTCACCATTCTTTTGCCATTAGGTTTTGTTTTCCATGTTCCCCTTAATACCGGTTCGACCCGTCCTATTCCATTGACTTGAAGCCATCCCACCATAAATTGCCAACTGATGTGATGGCATGGGGCTGCTAGGTCAAGCAGACGGATTTTGAGCTTTACAGAGATTTTTTTTTATCAGAACACGTTCAGACCAAACTAAAGGCTAATTCTTTATTAGGCTCGCCCCCTGAAAACCATTGAATTGGCAGATCCTGAGATCAGTTGCACAGTTGCCGAGAAAATGGCTCTCATCCATTCCTTGAACGTACCGATAAGCAAGGAACCAACGTGGTTGTGGAATACCATGAAGAAGTAAACAACTCTTACCTCGTTTACTAATTTATTTTAGTGTTCGCTAAATGTTCTACTTTTCGACACGTAGGTGGTTGTGTAACATGAACGAAGCGATGAAAACCTTTACTCCATCTATGGAGCAGCAACCATTCGTGTCTCATGTGATGGCGCTCAAATTGGAAACGGAGATGGTGTGGTTAAGGTAACCTTAGTCGGATGTGGGATCGTAATTACGATTTTTTAATTTTTTTTTTTTGTTTTTGGGGGGATTGTAGGAAGTTTTTGACCCAGTTGCAATCTCCTGTTGCGTTCTGTCACAATGATATGCAGGAAGGCAACATTTTGTTGCGTGAAAATGCTCAAAGCCCAGCTGAGCAGCTGGTGATTATCGATTTTGAGTACTGCTCGTACAATTACCGTGGGTTTGATCTTGCCAATCATTTCTGCGAATGGGCGTACGATTATACCCTGCCGCAAGATCCTCGATTCCGTTATACTCCTTCAGCATATCCCAACGTTGAAGAACAGGTAAGTCTGGGCTTATTTTTTCTTTTCTTTAGGAAGCAGAATGTTCTGAAATACAATACTACTAATAAAACTTGCTTACAGTTACGGTTCATCCGGGTATATTTGGAAACGCAACGGCGAGAAAACGCAGGGCCAATTTCGCCTTCCAACAACAATCATAACAAGGCTCATCTCTTTACAGAGGAAGTTTTGTTCCGGGAAGTCCAATGCTTTATGCTGGCATCGCATTTCTTCTGGGGACTTTGGGGAGTTGTCAACGCTCCGGTTTCGACAATTCCTTTTGGATATTTTGTGAGTTTTTCCTTTAACGGTGTATTATTAACTGTCATTTATCCTTGTGTACACATAGGAATACGCCTCTGCTCGATTCGACGCATATTACGAACACAAGGAACATTTGCTGCATGTTTACAGCACCGAGCTTAATAATGGATTGGATTGAATTGATTGGTGACTACACGTAAACACGTGACCGAGAATCGATTGGAGTTGTTTGTAACAAAAGGAATTTCTATATTTTCACTTTCTCAACGGGTCAAGCGTCAGCTGCCTTCGAAGTTTTTTGTCTACCTACTTAACATGTATAGCAAATGTTTCTGCACATCAGCTCGGTCAGGTTATGATTGTAATTTAGTTTATGATTCTATTTTTTTTTATTACGGAAGTATGACTTAGTTTATGCTGCCACATTATCACTTGTTAAAAGACGTGTCCCCTGTGTTCCTACTCCGTTGACGTGTACCGCTGGTTATGATTTTATGTAGTGTTAGGTCGACACCTTCATCTTTGCACTCTTTCCGAATTCTCGCATTATTCCGTGTTGGGCGGAAAGAGTGAAGGAGAAAGGTCAAGGGGCTAGGGAAAGAACAAGTGAATTTTCTTAACGAGTAGGGGCTAAGTCATTGCAGTCATATTGGCTGATTCTTAGAGACTTGTGCCCATTGGCATAATGCAGTGATTGAAGTACATCTCCACCTCTATGAGGAAAAGAGATTTTTACCAGCTTCCTGGGCAAAAAGAAATTATATCGGATGTGTTATAGCTGTGATTTGCTCGAGAAGAAATGCTGCTAGAATAAGTTATACTCAAGTCAGTTAACGTAATACAAGGGGAGGATATACCCAATTTAAATCAAAAGCGTCTTTGTGGACTTTGATTGTCATGAATTATAGGGATTATTACTACTGTCATTAATAATAGGGATTTAAGTAATTTAACAATAGAACTCTAGTGACTGATTAACGTTATAATCTGGTAGATAACTGTATTCGCTACGCCACTGTACATGGGCTTCCATATTTACTCGTCGTTTTCGAAATCCTTAGGGTTCTTCCTCAGAGTCAGCTTGTGAGCTTGCTCTACTTGGTCATAAATCATGTAGGCAATAACAAAGGCTAAAGTATGCAAAAAGGAAAATTAATGCTATTTAAGATATACATTTAGGATCTTTACGTGGTACAACTCGGAAGAATTGAGATCGGAAACGGCGAAACATGTTTGGGACACCATTGGAAATTGCTCCTGCAAATGCTCGCTGTTCAAATGGCGACAAACGGTACTGGACAATTCCACGGACCTTGGCCAATTCACCAAAGTGCTTACCCATTGCTAGAAATCACAAAACGGTAATTAATTATATCAACTAAGATATTTTGGCTTACCTAAGTAATATTTTGCCCTTTCAATAACCAAGACTCGATGAGCAGCGGAAGAGCCTAGTGAGAATAGCAACTTTGTAGTGTAGCTGGTAGTTGAAACGGAAAGAAAAATTATCGGCGCCAGACGATAGTTGGCGCTGCAGTCCAAAAGCTTTTGTTGTGCCCCTGAACCGGTAAAAAAGTAACAGTTCATAACATTTATTGCCTCAAACTAATGGGGTTGTTGTCTAATTTAGATGGCACCTCTAAATTCAATTACGGAAACTCCAGAGTCATGGAATGCTTCATCTGAAGCTTTGCTGGCTGAAAGATTCCCTCTGCATAAAGCTTGCAGGGATGGGGATGTTGAGAGTGTTTGCCAGCTCTTGACCAGTTCTTCCGTTACGCATCTTAACGGAGAAATTAATCGCGCTGTTTTTGTTGAGGATCCTTTTTATGGTTGGACTCCTGCCCACTGGGCTTCGTATTTTGGAAAGGTAGAAGCTTAAATAATTAATTTTGACTTGCTTCTCATGGTTCGGTATGGAGTTAACGTTTTATTGATTTGTTTTAGTTGGACTGCCTTCAGAAAATTATACAAGTGTCTCGCCACGTCGATGCTCCAACGTCCCGTTTCCTTCAGACTGCCTGCCATATGGCTGCCTATGCAAATCAACCTCACTGCCTTAAATGGTTATTGCAAAGCGGAGCTCATCCTAACAGACAAGTATTGTTTCAAAAAAGTACCCCATTGCACAGCTGTATAAAAACCTATTATTTTACAGGATTACATGGAAGAGTCTGCTCTTCATAAAGCCGCACGTACTGGCTCCTTAGAATGCGTCATGTTATTGCTCTGCGCGGATGCCAGACCTAGGTAAGGAGCACTAAACTCGTTTTTTGTAGGTAAGTGCTAATTCGGGACTTCTTGGTTCTAGTCTGTCAAACGCTGCCGGCCAGACACCAGCTGTAGTAGCTGCAATGACAGGACACGGACAAGCGGCTCATATAATAGACCACCACACCCAGATTTGTAAAAAAAAAAAAAAAACTCGTTTAATTAACAAATTTTTTCTTCTTAAAATTAGCGCCCTCTTCCGTCAGTCTCTCTTCGTTCAACCATTCCATTGCCAGGCCTCGTAGCCCACTGCCACCTCACTTACCATTAGGTGATATTTTGATGGATCCAAGTCTAATTCGCAATGAAAGGCCCCTCGCTGGTAGAAAACGTAGTCGAAATGATCAATGGCTGGAAAACCATGCCGCTGGAAGCATGGACGCCCATACGGATGAGGAATGCAAGAGAAGGCGCCTGGTTGAACAAGACGGTAAGTTTTCAGTTTTCCTTCTGGGAGCTTTTTTTTATTATTTTGGTAGTGGGTGTTGATGTCGTGTGTTGTATTTTCATTCCCATTAGGTGTGGCTCAAACGCTCTCTAACACTGTTCACTTTAACCGACGTGTTGTCCCACCTTTCCATGCTGATAGCATTCCTACTCGTTGCCTTATGGCGCACTTGATTTAGCGCTCATTCCTATCTAACGCTAAAAAAGCCTGTGTTCTCCTTTCATAGAACCAGCTGCTCTGTTGACACCGCGGGAAGCTGTCGATCACGTTGCTCTTTACAATTTCCAGTGCCAGTTGGCACTAGAACATGGTTCGTGAAATCGTATTTGACCCTATACAAATGTTTTTTTCGTCATTTTGTATGAATTGGCTTTTATAAGCACTCAAAAATTTTTGATTCCGTGGATAATATGCAACTTAATTTCGTTCAGTCTTACAAAATATTACTCAAGTGATATAAGCTTAAATCTAAGCCATTTTTTAAAGTTTAATTTGACCAATACGTTGTATTATGCTAAGGATCAGATAAGCTAGAAGTTCTGGAAGGAATAAACGAATTAAGCACGCCACGTGGGTCTTGTTTAGTAATACCACGAAAAAAGAAACACTTTTTTGAAGCCGAGAACCCATATCCCGCCCTTTGATCTGTCTCGCTACGAGTTATCCTTCTTATGGTCGCCCTTATCGTCTTCTGAAAAATTGAGCCAGGACTGCTCAACTACAGCAGCCACACGTTTCTCGTACTCGCGACGATTTTCCTGATATAACTGCGCGGCTAGGGAGTTGGCAGGGCTGTTGGGATTAGGTTCGTCTAGCAGGGACTAGAGGGAAAAGTAATACATAATAGACATGCACAATTAGTTATGTCCTTTTTAGTCGGTCATGG
The DNA here is from genome assembly GCA_022832285.1 of Lepidurus apus apus. Taxonomy (NCBI): domain Eukaryota; kingdom Metazoa; phylum Arthropoda; class Branchiopoda; order Notostraca; family Triopsidae; genus Lepidurus; species Lepidurus apus. The sequence goes on from JAGJRO010000284.1 coordinate 36,804, forward strand.
AGTAAAACAAAATAAGCCGCAATAAGCCTTTTGGGTTGAAAGCCACAATATTTTATAACCATACTGTTTTACATCCTCACGCACTACCAAAAAAAGTATTTTCGTTAGCGTTCTTGCTAAGATCAATAACTTGTCACATTAGCCCAGCAGAGCTGCCAATACCCAAAAATAAATAGTGGCACTATAAATTTCAGCAAGAAAAAAGCAAAATAAATGATTTTGTCAAAACCGTAATTCTTTCTAGTTAGACTCGATTTTTCGTTCTCAACCGTTAAGGGGGAAAATATGCTGAAACAGATTTAAAAGTGTCACCAGTGCTAGTTGCTTTGCTGAGATATCTAATCAAGCCAGGATTGTTCCACACAAGCTTTAACTCGCTTTTCGTACTCTCGGCGGTTCTCCTTGTACAATTGTGCTGCCATCGAATTGGCAGGACTATTGGGGTTGGGGTCGCTCAGCAAGGACTAATGTAACAAATTGATTTTTTTTAGAATAATGCAAGCAAACTACAGGAAGAATAGAAAGGCTTTGAATGAATTACAGCAAGCTTCAAGACTCACTTGTATGGATGTTAAGATGGCAGAAACATCATATGTAGGACTCCAGCGGTTCTGCAAGATATCTAAGCAAATCCCTCCATCTGCGTACACGTTGGGGTGAAACATCTTGGAGACAAACCGAACAGTAGGTGGCTTATTAGGGTACTCTTCTGTGAACTCGATTGTCAACTTGAACGTGCCATCTTCAAACGGCGTGTCATGTGGCCTACAGATAGACGATTTTCAGATCGATACAATAGTTTTGACTATTGAAAGTTACCCAAATATGACAGCATTCCAGATCATGATATTGTTGTCTGTAGGGGCTCCACTTACTCCTGCAGGCGGATCTTCTTGGAGCCTAACACAAAGGATACTTTTATAACAAATTCCTGCATTGACAATCGAGTTCGCAGTTGAAAAAGAACGCCAAGCTCACAACATAAGAAGATAAACTTCTGATGTTACAAAAACAGAGATGACTAATTTTTTAGGGTTTTCTCATTCAATAGACTGTTACGAAAATGTACCTTTTGAAGTCCCTCATCAACCTTCTACGCGCAGGTGTGGACATGATTAAAATACGTGTGGATTTTTAGGCAAAACTATGATAAAACTATACACCAGGCTTGCAGACACACTTCAAAATCTGCCTATCAAAATGGGACGTTGTAATCAAAGTACCCAAGAGATCAAAACGCAATAATTGACGTCATAAAAGCTGGTTGTTAACCTAATAACCAGTAGATGGCCTTCTCAGTACCCTTCTAGATAGTTTGACTGAATTTGAAGTAGTAGAAGTAACCCATAGGTGGTAGCTCTTTCCTACTTTTTGACTTCATTTCGTTCGTTTTCTTCTATATTCAGCGGCCATTGGCAGCAAATGTGCTGCTGTGTTGTTGTGGTGCAGTGAAGTGTGAAACGCTTGTTTTGGACTCAAGACAGAAGTGTTTTAATAGTTTACTATGGCAACAGCTTTTAGTGAAAATCCATCGGCATCGCCTGCAAAAGACAGGAGGAGAGAAAGGGTAAGTTGACCCTGTGTTTTAAACCCATTTCACCCTGCAAACTCCCTGCCCTTGTATGTCATACGAGGGCCGAGCCGGAGAAGGAAAACATATTGCGTCATGAGTGCATCTGAGTCATCATCCTTGTCTTAGCATAGAAAATACATCTGGACCAAAGAAGGACATAGATTAAGACCCTTTTTATCTGATTTAATTATCGCGTTTTGTAGGTCTTTTTAGGTAGTTTACCTGACGACTTCTTACGACCGGACGCAAGTTTGACGCATTCCCGTCCTTTAACACAAGAAGAAGCTGACCGCCAAGCTGCAATTCAGCTTCAGCAACAGTTATGGTCAGGTTCGCAAGCCCAAGCTGCTGGTGCGACAGGACAGCTTCTCATCACAGTCGTCGAGGTAAAGTTTCGTCAGGCTTTTTTTTTAAATGTACCAGGTAATTGAACTATGAAGTATGTTTACTTTATTTAAGGCTGCTCTGGTCAAAAACTATGGAATGACACGTATGGACCCTTATGTTCGCTTACGCGTTGGGCATACTGTTTACGAAACCCATACTGACCCCAATGGAGCCCGCACGCCTCGCTGGAATAAGGCTATTCAATGGTAAATTTACTCTACTTTCGTTTAACTAGCTTTGTAACTCGACTTTACTGCTAATCGCAGTTACCTTCCGCATGGCGTGGACACAATCTACGTTGAAATCTTCGATGAATGCGCGCTCTCCATGGACGAGTTGATTGCATGGGCACATATTCCAATACCTCCTACAGTTCTGCAAGGGGAAACCCGTGACGATTGGTTCCCTTTAACGGGCAAACAAGGGGAAGGAATGGAAGGCTCCATCCACCTCGTCTTTTCTTATAGGGTAGGTTTCTCATTCATCATTTCAGCTTTAAAGGAGTTAATTTTTAATTTTTGTTATATATATTATATTTTTCAAGTCGGTGGCTGCAGGCAGTCTTCCCGTGGTCCAGTATCCCATGCACTACCAGGCCATGAATATTCCATATCCCATGGGTACGAGCATGGTTCCAGTAGCTGGTGTTCCCTCAGTTATGGTCATGAACGTCCCAGATTCAATGGCCAACAATCCTGGAACAATCTACCCCGCACCCGTTGCAGGAGTTGCGCCTCAACAGGTGGTCCCTCAGCAGCCAGTCCCCGCTCCGGTACCGGCTTTGACTGCTGAGGAAATCAAAGAGGTAAGTGATTCCGTTTGAAGCTCACTTCTTTGTTTTCTTCTTTCGAAAAGAACTTTAAAACTAAATTTTGCCAAACGTATGGCTGGCTTTTGTCTCCAGATTGAAGACATGTTCCCCAACGTTGATAAAGGCGTTATTCAAAGCGTCATCGAAGCATGCGGAGGACGCCGGATTCAAATTGTTGATAGCTTACTCGACATTTCTAGCGCGTAGAACTTGGGTCTTATCGGCTTTCCTTTTACATTGTGTGTTCTTTGGTCGTAATGGTTCATAGCTGCGTGCTTTCATGTCCCATGATTCAGGTCTCTGCTTCCTTTCTATATGCGGTATAGTTTTAGCGTTATTACTCTAGTCTTGTTTCATCTCTTACGACGAATCGGAAGTGATATTGTAAAGTAAACTCTCTTTAGCCTGGAAAATTAAGAAGGATATATTTTTTACCTGAGTTTGACAAAAAAAAATTTCCAAGGTTAGATCTATCTTTTGGCAGAGTATTCCAATCATTTATTCAACAAATAAATAGGTAGTAAAATATAATTTAACGAGTCTTCTCTTGAAAGGAAAAAAAATTGCACTATGGCAAAGTAATATCACAAGTTTCCTGGAGTTCGTTGCCTTCGAGCATCGTAAACGAGTAAAAGAAAGCCTGGTCGTAAAAGTCACGCTGTCCATCCACGTGCTTAATCAACGCTCCGTTAATTAATTGACGGCCGTAACCGACAGCTCCTGCTCTGCTTCTCGCCAATCCCATTAAGAGAAGCCAGTCCACTAATTCGTTGCCACAAAACACGCCCCTATAGTGTTTTAAGTGCCACCTGAAGAAAAGAATTGTAATTAAATTAACCTTAATTAGCCATTCAAATAAGTACCTTCGATCGCGCACTAAATCGCGAACGCATTTGTCCATGTGATAGGTCATGAATTGATCGCATATGGAATTCGTACGTGCTGAAGCATCTTCGGGGGTCTCCGTCTCTTTGTTACGTCTGAGCAATCGATTTAACCTTTAGAAAGTTTGTGCAATTAGTATAGAGAGGGACGTTCAGCTACTAATGAGGGGTCTTACCCTTGGTAAGGTAACGCCAAGAGACGACGATCAAAGCCAAAAAACGCGAAAACGAAACAGCCTTGTCCCAGATTGAGGGTTTCATCCAGAAAAAGCAAGATGACGTAGATACCGGTCAGGTCTTCCATTACGAGCGTCCAAACGCATAAGGCTATGCCCTAATTACGTAGAAAATTCAAGGTTTAGAAAAACCGCGACCCACCAGGATGTTCAGGTGCCTTGGAAAAAGGAATCGTGCACTGCAACTGCAAGTACTTACCACGAACATAGAACAGCATAAGGACAGGAGCAGCAGAACGTGGCGCAAGATTTGGAATTCGTTATCCCGGTCGCGTACAATGAAGGATTCCTCCGGATCAGTTAGTTTGTCTAATCGGGGTGGGGCTTGATGGTCTGGGGCAACGAGGCTATACTCGGGCGGAGCGTCTTCCGTAGGACTGAACAAACTTGTAGGAAGAACAGAAAAACATTCCAAGACTCGTCTTTAATTGGGTATATTTTTATTGATATAAGAACTCGGAAATTATGTGAAAGTCTTACCTTTCTGTGTCACCTTGTAGACTCTTTGGTTGGATCTGCATCCACATGCCTTCTTGGGATACTTGGAAGGTTTCTTGCAATAAGATGCTTGAAGATCGACTTAACGGTGGAGGCACAAACCTCCTAGAGGTGGGTGGGCTAGAACCACTGCTTATAACGATATTGTGCAGACTTCCTGCTAAACTGCATTGACCAATTGAGTTCACCGAACAAGTTTGCGATAAAGGTCGATGAGGCAGAAACGACATGATGGAAGCGCTGGGAGATAACGTTGGGTGGCAGTTGAGAGGAGGAGCTTCGATCGAGTTTGGCGTTTGCTTGCCATATCTTTGTTGTAATACCAGGCAGATGATAGTGACTAAAAGAAACGAGGAAACAATCAAATAACATGCGTTTGAAATCTAATTTGCATGTTGCGTGGAATTTTACTGGAAAAACTGAACACGAGGATGGTTGTTGCAACAAAGGCTTGAGTTTTGCCGTACTGGAAGTTGGGATTCTCTGTGAGGTCACTTTCTTTGCAGATAACAGTTGAAAGTATGGTGGCGATGATAATAGGCACTCTATAGAAACGCAAATTCAAAGTTCGTTTAGTTAAAAGAAAAGGATTGTTAAGGAAAGGATCTCCTACCCCCATCCAATGGCTGCTAAGAAGGGTCTGGTGCGAAGGACAAACCACAGACTTTGTTTTCGCAATAATAGCAAACTGAAACTTAATATAGCAGTCCATAACCGCGAACTGAACACACCCACTGCAAAAACCATGAATTGCAAATAGATTTTCCAAGGAGCGTCCCTGCCGAGTGTGTACCACAGCAGAACCCCCACGCAAGCGATAAACTGAAAACCCGTGAAATCGAATTAACCAAATGCATTTTTAAGGCGGAATTGGACTTTCCGCACTGGTGGGTGCTTAAATAATGTATCCTGTTTTGCAATGTTGTAATTACCTGGGACAGCATGAGGCCCATGGTTGCGAAGTGGGGAGTTTTCTTCCATTTCTTGCTGACGACAAACACGATCAGCATACATGCCTATTGTTGTGACGCATACAAGATTCGTTTTTTTGCGATTAGAAAAGAAAGCGAAAGATTGCAGTTTGGTATTATTAGGACATTTTACCGTGCTTAATAGACCCAGAATGGACACAGGTAATAGGAACGCGTGCAGCTGGTCGATGTAAAATGATGGATGCAGCGACGAGAGTGAAAGCATTCGGGCTGATACAAACATCAAAGGCGCCGAGACAAAAGTGCACGCTACCATAGCAGTCGCAGTCTAAAATAAAGGTGAATAGTTTTTACTTTAGATTTCTAGTCAGATTCCCAACTTTCGTTTTGTACATTTCGAGCCAGTTTCGAACTAAAAACGTTTTGGCATTGTGAAAACATGCCAACTTGTGTCCCTGACGAACGAGATATTAACGAATAAACTTTAGTTAAGCATCAGCAAAGTCTCTTAAATCGTTCACTCTTAGATTTCTAGTTCGTAAAAAGCACTGGACTAGAATTTACGACGTTGTAAAGATGATTAAGGATCGGGAGCCGTTTCAAGCATGGGTGAAACTTTAGATTGGCTAATTTTGATTAAGCATTGTGTAAATGCATCCTTTCGAGATTGTATGTTCATAGGTCGTTTTGGATGATCATAAAATGTGAGCATGATGTAAGCACTTACCAAATCGGCTGCCACATTGTACTGCGCTGCGTAGAAGAAAACGCCCGGGGCAGTGGGGAATGTCCCAAGTAGGAATCCCAAGTTTCCCAAGTCCAGCGTGTCGTTGTTGGGTTGTAAATGAATAGTCACTTCGCGCGTCAAGATGGGCATTACAAGACTGCGCAAACATCCAAGGCAAATTTAGCATTTTTTATCTCTGGTAAAATAAGTAATTTGCATGCTTGCCATTTAACTCCAATTAGGATAGACGCTACGACAAAGTTGGACCGATGAATGGTGCTTTGTTTTTGCCCCACCATTCGGAGTCCTAACGCAAATAAGGCCGTGGCGGAAAAAGCTGACCCGAAAACCTGGAATGCAAATGAGTCAGCATAAATGGATCGTCTCATTTCTTGATCATTATATATTTAAATAATGCGTGAGTCGAATAGCTTTTCGTTGGGACCTGTTCTTTTGACAAGGGTAATGTGTACCTTGGGATGCTTTTGTTGGGAAAGTTTCACTTGCTATAGCCCACACCAGAAACCTGGTTGGGGCTATCCCGGAACAAATTGTAAGGGTCTGAAGCGCAGACATACACACGAGAAAACGGTATTTTCTTTTTTTTAGACGATTGCCATTAAGCGGCCAGTTTTGTAAAAGAGTCCCGTTAGACCCGTTATAGGTAGTATCAGGCCCGTACCCAGGATTTTGGTTCGGGGGGGTTTGGGGGGGGGGGGTAGTATGTGGATATCGTTATGGAGAAAAAACATTTCGGGGGGGGGGGGGGTTAACCCCCCTGGGTAGTATTATAATAGATACGAGAATGAAAGTGAGAATTGCAACAGAGCCTGTCCGGTTCACGTGCTGGGTTTGGTAGTTTATTATCACGTTACTTCCTTACCTCGAAGATGTTCCTGAGGAAAAGTGGAATGTGGTGCTGGAAAAGAAAGTTGGCGGACATGCCTAGCACTGTCATGAACACGGCTGGGCTCAGGAGCATGTTTTTCCATACCGTAATGAAAAGCTAAACAAGAAAAGATAAAGAAAAAATATTCCAAGAATTATTCAAGCATTCTTCAACTTCCCCAAATGGAAATCTTTAAAATAAAAGAGAAATTAACGTATAGTACCTGCCAGCCGGATGAAGCGGGAGAAGTAGTCTTTGAATTCAGAGAAACCGTCGAAGAATTGGTGCGTACGGAGTGTTTCGAGCTCCAGCGACTCGACCAGGACGTTTTCCCCGTTTGTCCGTTTAGTTTCTCATCAGATGCTGCTTTGGAGTTAGCCAAGTCCTCACTAGGACGACGACTTTTGTTGCGTTTCCCGAGTTCGAGGAATATGAAGCCAATAGGGTTGAGAAATACCAGCGAAATCGGGGCTATTACGTATAAGTAGCTAGCGTACTCCGGATGCGTGTGTTGGTAGAGTGCTTTAACTAGAAAGTTTCCCAAGATAATTAGCCGGGGATTTTTTTATACAAGAGAGAAAGCAAGACTAAGGGAAATTAATTAATAGGTTATTGTCTTTTAAGACGGTATTGACTCACGGATAGGATATCCCAGGGCGAAATCATTGCTTTGCGTGCAGAAGATGGCAAAAAGCCCTGCACGACTCAAATCGGTAGGTCGAGTGACGATCAATGTAGTTACGAGTACCAAAAAGAAGACGGCGGTCTTGGCCACGCATACAGAAAGTAAAAAGCTCCAGTTCACGGTCTGGAAGTCCAGTTCGGCCAAAGAGATGAATATCAGGCAAGGTAAGGCGAAAGTGCCCACGAACGTGTTGAGACCTTTGGCTTCCATGGATCCGATAATCTTCCATCGGCCGCTGGCGTACCTGCGCATGATTTTTTAAAAAATAAAGAAAAAATAGGATGTTTTTAAGTTCGCTTCGTGGTCTCGTTACAAAAGGGTTTTGACCGCTTTTGCGGCCGGTGTGAGTAAACAAGTCGTTTAAAACTTGGAAAACCTTCACCTAGTTCTTTTGGCCTGTTGACCCTTTACCTTGCATTGTATTCAAATTTCCGTCGATATCCTTTTCTATACCTCTTTTTCGACTTCCCGCATAATTTATGTACGAAGGACTTGCACCTTAAAGAAAAATGGAAAGGCTCCCCTGTTTCCCTCCTTTCGAACCTTTTTTCTACTAGTAAATAGTATTGAAGAATTTGGAGAAAGTGGGTAAATACATCGGGTTTTAAATCTTTGGCTTGAGGCAAACAATAGTGTCGAAAATTCACAATTCATGTAAAATAATCTCCTTTCGGTAAATATTAAAATGAAGATTCATTCCATGACATGGAATGAAATTATTCGTCTTCCTTTCATTTTCTTTATTTTTCTATTTTTATTTATGTAGTGAAAGGAAAGATTTGTATTCAGAGAACATGTCATTAGACTATTACTAAGATAACATGATATAAAAAATGTTATTAAGATATATTTATTAAGTATAATTTTATAATATATAATTTATTTTATTACATTTAATTCAATTTATTATAATTAATTCAATTTATTAGATTTAATTCAATTTGTTAGATATAATTTATTATTATAAAAAATCAATTTATTATGTCAAGTAGACAAGATGAAATAGACTTACCCCACAATTATGATGACAAAGGTCTGGACTAAAACGGGGTACAGTTTATCCAAGACGAGTTCAGAATTTTGGGTGCCAGGATCAAACTGATCCGTTTGGTTCTGGTTTTCATGGTGGTGATTGTGAACTTTGAATTCCTCTGATTCATCGCCAAGTAACGTGATTTCTGTTAAGTGATGCATTTAAAAAAAATAAAAGTACTTCGGCTTTGAAATATTTAGCTGTTGCACTTTGGAGGGTTAGGAACTGATTGAGATGGTCTCTGTCTTAGCAGCGGCACTTTTAGTACCCACAAACTAGCGCGTACCACCACATGGATTATATAAGCAACCAGTTCCGTTGTTTGTTTGTTTCCTTACAATTTCTCCCACGTTTTTTGGACTAAAAAGTTACGACAACAATGTGGGAAACTCCCAACTTACGTAGTCCAACAGGTCACGAACCAGGGTTTGAAATGAAATACGACTAAAGAGGTATATACTGTTTCACGACCACACCACGCACCAAGAGTGTTGGTGTTTTCACCGCTAAAGCCAAGAAAGTCGGAAACATCTTTTGAGTTTCTGTAGAAAGACTTTCTCTTGTGGGGAAAATTTACATTTGATCATAAAACTTCCCGCTAAGGAAGAGCAACGAACTCGATTGGTCAAGAGGGGAAACGCAAATTTAGAAGATGGGTATCGTATCGTCTGCGTCGAGTATAATGTCACTGCACTGGATTCATCTCAGTAAACACAACTAGACGTATTTTTACCGCACCGCACTTACCGCTGTATATCCCCAAATAAAAACGTTGGTACTACGATTGTTTACGAACCCAAAGAAGCACAGGTAGAAATAACTGCATATATCGCAAATAAATGGGATGAGGAGTACCCCAGGTGCTCGTAACCTCGCAATTGACCAGAGCTGACCGGAATACCTTGCGGTTCATTAAGTCCAGGGTCTCATGCAAGCCTTATGGAGACTTAGTGCATTGATTGCCCAGTCAACAGTGGTTGTAGGGCAGTTGTTTGGTGTGTTTTTTAGGGGACACTGGACTTATAGGACAGTAGCACAAGGGAGACCAGCTTTACCAGGTGAAGTGAAGTGTTGGCGAGTTGGTTGAGAGTACCAGAGGCAACGGAAAGTGAAATGAGAATGAATTCGTAGACCTAGCCGGACTGCAGTTATATATCGTACTTTCTGCGAGGTTCGTGATTATAATGTTCACGAGAGTGAACGTGGTTTTGTTGCTCTGGCCTTTTGTGTCGTCCCAGGTGCGGCCATGAGATCGGCCGGCTTTTGGGCAAAAACAAAAAGGATGAAAGGACCGCGAGAGTGAAATGGGTTCTAATCCCCGAGAGAATGCCTTTGGAATAGCGGGACACATACTGACACACCTTCCTCTGCGATTTTTTTTCTTCGTCCTTTCTTCACTCTCTTCGGTCGTTTGTAGGGCACAGGGAATCTAATCTGTGTAACTGTAACACGGAGGACCAGAATTAATGTACACAGGTGTTGTCGCCGTAGGTAAAATGATGTATTGACTGCTGATTGGGAGCTTTTCAAGGCATGGTCACGATTTAGCACCGGTTTGCTAAAAGGGTTTTGTTTTAACAGCGCTTGTATTGGAGATATTATAGAGAGGCGGAGGACGACATGACACATGGTTGGAATGGAAGTTTTTCTCAATGGAACGGCCCTGACCGACTAAAGGTTAAATTGCTACCGACCGCGTTTGAGGGCTTGCCCAACGTTTCGTGGGGTTTTAACCAGTTTAAGGCTTTATAAAACAGCGGGAAATAAACAGAGCTATTAAGTGATGAGGTTTTTCATCCCGATAAAAAAATACAAAGAAGAAAAAAATGCTTAAAAAAAGACAAAGTTGCTGAGCTCCTTAGGAGGAGTTGACCTTCATTGGCTAAGGATGGATTGATAATGTATTGCGAAAAAAGGGGTTGGTTGATATGCAAAGCGTAATTCATGATTATCTATCACCCAGTGCACACGACAAATGTCTTTATAAGTTAGGAGGAAGAGTTGCAAGGTCAGGGATGAACATCTTTGATGCTGCACGATCTTGAAAACGAATCGTGCAGAGTTTAGTAGTAATTTGGAAATTTGGGAAGAGCAATATCCGGACACATTTTGTAAAAGGGTGCCTTTGCAACCGGGTGGGATGAGTCCAGTCATAGTTATTCGTGCGATGTTGATCTTATCGCCGTGTCATAAGACCCTTGTAGAACTACTGATGAAAAGAAAAGGACATGGATTTTCAGAAGGGCAAGATGATGGGTACACATTCAAGGTTAAGGGGAAGAGGCATCGTGAAGGTTAGAGAAAACCGAAAGGAACTTCCAGCGTGAGAGGAAAATTTGGGTTTTTTATTGATCGTGTGGCGTATTATTGACGGCGAACTAAAAAAGGCTTTTGAGTTGCATTTAGAAGGAAGAAAGTAAGTCATAAACGTTCCAAGGCTGCATTGCTACATCTCGTCGTAAAGCAGGTGATAACCCTTCTTTCGGGAAGCCACTTGGAAATGGGGCGTCCTATTCATGAGAACTACTTAGTGAATAGTGTTCCGTGTATTATCGTGAGGCTAAAGTTGATATTGATATCTAGTCAAAATCGTGATGTTTGGGGGTTTACGGAAAAGGGATGAATAATGCGAGGTTAAGTGTCAAACGTTCTTGCTGTGGAAGGTAAGAGGTGGAAGGAAACAAAATAGTTTATAATCAAATGCACTGAATTATTGCGACGTTATTATGCGGTTTTTTTCTCGGGTTCCACATATTTTTGGAAATACTTGTATTGGGAGCTTGTTTATATAAACAGTCTTACACAATGCGGCGATTTGTTTAATTAGTAAACCTGATTAAGGAAAAAGAGCGGAGATGGTGAAACTTGTAACCAAATAACGAGGTCACTAATGTTATTCTTGCTTTAGGTTGACGAAAGATACAACTTTTATTCGTTCTGTTTTTGAAAAGCCTGGTCTCTAAGCATCCATGTGTGATAGCATTATATAATAACCCGTTTGAAGAAGTCGAGGGCCATTTAATCTTCTTACAAGTCCAAACAAATATAAGCACATGTCTACTATATGTAAATTATGGTTTCTTTTGTGTTTCGCAATAAGTAGGCAAGCAAAGAGCAAATAAATAAAAAAATAAGCAAAGTCGAGATTTACGCCGAAAAGTATCATGGTCAAACTGTCGCGATTTAAAAAAAAAGAAAGAAGCAAGTAGCAACACGGAATTTGCATCATGCCACTTAGCGTACTACACGGGTACTATATTTCTTGCAATCTATGGTCAACATAATGAGACACTGCGTATATTTTGATACAAACTGAAAGAAAGAGAAAAACACATTCCAATTATTTTCCGAACGCTTTACGTAACTGACTGGTTTTGGAGGACCAATGCTGTCTTGGGAGTTTAGTTAGTTTACTCGTGGGAATGTAGGTGAAAATACAAATTCAATCGTCGTAACAATGAATTGTATGGCGATCGTAGGGATCGTATAGATCTTCAACAATGAAATTCGAGTTGTGTGACGCCGTAAACTAGGTTGTCGTGTCCTAAGTACTGAAAATCGAGTTTTTTGTCGTAACTGCAGGCTGCAGCCATCGCATTGCTAGCAGGCGAAGTAGAGCTTACCAATGCCGTTGAACAGTCAGCATATGCTCACCGTGTTTGCAATGCAACTTTGATGACAGTTCGTTGTTCTATAGGTCATCCCAGAGCCTGCCAAGATTTCTTATCACAGATGTCATCCATATATCTTATCCCAGGAGTCGGACAAGTAAACCAGTAAACCTCATATGAAAAAATGGTCCTTATACATCAGGTAGCAAGTTTGCGTGGATGTCAACGCTTGCTTTAATAAAGTGTTAGAATGGTAGGCTAACGCATGAGAACTTGACCCCCAACTTTTGACGGATATAACTCAGTGCCAGGACAATTAGACGGTGAACGAGTGTGGCGATGGGAAACACCGTTAGAAAGATCTATATATGCTCCTTCGACTGCCACACGCGAAGACTTTCCACCTACTTAGAAAGCAATTTTGGAGACTATCGAGGCCCAAAGGTGGAAGCAGATCAATTGAATACCGAGATGATTCCATATTTTATAAGATGAAATTTGAGTTTCCCCGCAAATAATCCGAGTACTCGTATAATTGGAGTGCAGTAAATAATTTGATAAAATTTCGACAGGACAGGTTAAATAGATATATAGGACTTGACAAGCGGATATGAATTAACACGACCATGTCATATTTGTAATCAAATATTTGCAAGCGAAGGTGCGATTTGATGACAGTAAACCTGTTTCGATACGCTTATAAAAAAAACTGGGTATAACAGATTTGGGGAAGACAGAATTGTTTTAATGGCAGGAATATAAGCGTAAATATAAAAGATGCGGTCTTATTATTTGCATTACATTTATGGGGTATGAACGTGAAATTTACGTGAATTCATGGTTCTTAGCATATCTATTAGTTTAATTGGAGGAGACATTTTCAAGGTTGCAGCAAGTTTCTGGTTTTCGAGTGGAAATGTATTAACATTCTAGACATTTAGCGTGTCCAAGGCAAGTAAATGTCAAAGGAGGCGTGCATAGTCATGTTAAAGGGAGTAATGAGGGTGTAAATTGAAGTTAAAACGAGTAATAAGAGTTAGAGTAGTGTTAGATAACTGCTTATTAAACCTGAAAGCAATCAAGTCATATACAACCCTAGTATGTGCTTAACGTATAGAACTTCGTAACACAGCTATATCGTTGTTGCTTTCATTTGAAAGCGAGACTGACAAATCGGTAACGATTTCCGGCAACTCTCTGGGCCTCAGCTAACAAGAGTATGTTAGTTGTTTGATTGAAGATATCTCCTGATTTGGCAGAGGTATTTTCCAGAATGAACCGCAGTGACTGCTGACAAACGAGCTATTGATGAGGGGGCGGTACGAAGCCATTTGAAGGGGATCCTGTAATTATTTCAGAACTTCCTTCGATGGTCCAGAATAGCCACTTGCACCCGAGTTATCTGCTTGCTGCTCATAGTATAGCGTGCTGTTACTAATCCGAACTAAGTAGGATAAAATGGGGAAATTCATGCTTGATACGTAAGCGTTCCAGCCAGTGGTGTTAGTGATGGCAATTCTTTGCGTCGTGGATCCTAAAACAGTAATATCATTATTGTTGCTGTATCCTGCAAAAAGACCAGCAAGGACGGCCCAGTTAATGAGAATTGTGAGAATTGCCGTATAGCCTAGCCGACCATACACAGTAATATTCGTCCTATTGGAATATCCGGCAGGCCACACAGGTCTGGGAGTGCCATATCCAGCTAAGAGACAAATCGTCTGAGCTCTCGGTTTTCTTTTATTATCAACTTACAGTCAAGTGTGCCAGAACTACACACGTTACAATATGTAATAATCCCAGCAGGTCCGGGTTTGAGCTATGACAGTTTGTTTGGTGGTACTTAAACTGTAATGCTGGAGGCAAATTTCTGGTACCTTATGTCATAGTTGACCTAGAAGAATATTTGCGTCCTATTCTGATGTATTGAGTCCGAAATTCGGAAAAAAAACTAGTTCAGTTTTTCTGTTGTACCACCCTTTTTCCCTCGTACCCTTTGCTTGTAACGCTAGTCCTTCCTCGTTCCTCCGACAATAAAGTTCTGTTCTCATTGTTCAAACGTGTCTCGCGAATTTATTACAATATCTTCCAATGGAGTGGTTGTCAGGATCTTCTCGTACATGTAGCAATTGCTACCTGTACGAATGTATCTGTTTTCCACTAAAGCATAATGTCACTGAAGAATATATGTCACTGAATCATGTATGTCCCTTCTGTAGTGGACAGTAATATATTACTGTCCACTACAGGAAGTAGTGGACATATATGATTCAGTGATATATAAGCTTCAGTGGAAAACAGATACACTCCTAGCGTTATTATTATTATTTATTGCATTTAAATAAGGCTCAAGGCCTCTTCAATTTTACATACAAATATCTTTTCTAAATTCTTTAGGATCAAACATTTTGGAGCCGTAGTATTCATCAAGATTGTTCTTAAAGGACAGTTATGAAACAATATTCAAATTCTTTACCAAATGCCCCATGGTAATCAATTTGTGCCACTGCTTTGGGCGAGGGGAGAGATAATAAATACTACCTAAATTCGGTTTCTTGACCAGTCTACTAGAAGTAATCTAGTTAAGTTCGATATACGTTTTTTGTGAATAATCCCACATTCACATTTTTTTATTTGGTTAGTTTTGTAGTTAAAGGATTGTAGAAATATTATTATTTTTAATCGTACAGAATAATTAGAGTGGCTTTGTGATAAGAGTCGGAAAATTGTCCTATCAATTCAAAATATAGTTATTTTTGTATCAAAATCCCATTGACTTGCGAACCTGTTAAACTGACGAAATGCTTGGAGGAGTCATAATAAGATTGAACACTTTCTGTGTATTATAATTTTTAACTTTATGCTTTTCGTGTAAAAGTGATTTTTAGCGTATCGTGGCGCAGCTTGAGATTTCCCGTCAATTCAAAAACGTTAACAATGGGGACACAAATTTCGAAGGCTGGATACAAGCGAATCAGCGGGAAATAATCTCATATGTACCTATCGATTTACTGGAAAACTAAGGCGGCATTGATGCACGAGTGGTTCATAATTCTTGTATGACTTTACAAAAAGCGTATAGATTATTTGGACACTTAAGTTCGAGGAGGTTATATGTATTTGTTCCAGAACAAACAAGCTACAGTATATTCAATACTAGTAAGACGAGAGATTGTAATTCACATTTCGAGATTGTCGACGTATACAGAAGAGATTTGGAAGATAAAACTTCACGTGAAAAGTGTGATGTTAAGTGAGGTGTACAGTTACGGTAAAGACAGTTGTGGTAATCACTGTATAAATTGGAATCAAGTGAGTTCAGGTTCAGTTGTAAACATACGGTTTTCGTGTAATCAGTAATAGATTATAGTAGATTTTGTCCGAAAAGCAATTAGTTTTGCAGCAATGCGAATTTCAGAACAAAATAAATCTTGTTATGTTTATCTAAAAGCCAGACCAACGTAGCGACGACTAGTTCCGCCAACTTGCTGGTAGTGAGCTGGCAGAAGGAGGTTAGTCGGTTGATTGCAGATATCGGTTGATGTGACTGGTATTTTCCAAAAGGATGAGCCGCAGGTACCATTGACCCACGAGCTATTGATTACAGGCGGAGAAAACCCATTTGAAGGAGAGCCTTTAACTATTTGTAGAATTCCTTGGACGGTAAGAGTACCGTCAGGGGCAATATCCAGTCCAGAATATATGCCGACTGCGTCTAACATATCAGCTTGCTGTTCATAGTATAACGTGCGGTTGCTAGCCCTGACTAAGGCCGACAAGATTGGAAAGTTTATACTTGAAATATAAGCGTTCCAGACAGTGATGTTAGTGCTGGGGAGACTTTGAGTCGTAGACCCAAAAACAGTAACGTCATTTTTGTTGTCGTAAATTCCGGAATCATTAACTTCTATGTGATTAAGGATAATGGCAGTATAGCCGTTACGGCAATATGCAGTAATGCTCGTTCCATTGGAAAATCCTGTGGGCCATACCAGTCTTGGTTCTCCATATCCAGGTACTAAACAAATGGAATGAATCTAACTGCTCTCTTCAGTGAAAACTTACCGTCAAGAGTTCCATTGTATGCATAATAGTCCCAGCAAGTCCGTGGTCTTGATTCCGCAGGCTGCTCAGAAGTTACGCTTACTGTCGCAGATGTAGTGTTACTCGCAGTAATTGTATTTGTGCTTGCCGTTGGCGACGTAGCCAGCGTGCTCGCTGTAGTTGTGTTCAGATTTTGAAGGCAAGTTTGTGGCACCAGCTCCCCTTTTACCTTATTCCAAAGTCTGCCTAGTACGATGCTTCCGTCAAGTGCTATAGGAATTTGTCCTGGTGCGCAATTAATGACATCGTAAAGGTAACAGGTAGTCTGCCTTGCTAAAAGAACATTTGTGAAGGCAAAATAGGCTTGACATGACTGGGATACTGCGCATCTTCTTTGACATTGAAGCTCATTTATATGAGTTGAAACTGCAAATAAGTAACCATTCGATATTAGATTCAGCTATGTACGAAATCCATGCTAGTTTCTTAGGATTTCGGTCTACTCTAGTAAAAGAAAAATTGGCTTTCGCCATTCTACCATTCGGTTGATAATTAGGATTTGCTACAAAGAAGTGTCCTTTAGTTGTAGTGCTGATGATACTGCTACTGCTCTCAGCTTGTCTAAAAGACGATTCAAATAAGATGCACACTGTCACACAAGCTAGAGCAACTTTTCCGTTCATCCTTCTCGTATTGTTTACAGTTATATACTGAGAAAAACAAGTTAGGTTGCCGCATGTAAAGAAGTTCTTAATTCTCATTATATTTGACTTCTGTAATAAATAATTTTCCCCTTCCCCTTCCCATTCCTGTTTCTTTTTTTAGTTACACTATATTGCTCGTCCAGCTCTCGATCTGTTACATTCCACGTTCTCTTTCTTAGCTAGTTTTTACTACCACATTCATGTGTTTCAAATGTGGCAGAATTTTGCTTCGGACCTTGGTTGCATGGCGACTTCGACGGCAATAAATGTCCACTCGAGGTGCGTCTTCAGTGACATATGCATCCGAGAAATGCGCTTCTACACCACTAGCCTATGGGTGAATATTTAAATACCTTTACAAGGAGCCCCATATATAATTTGTGTCACTGCATCGGCCGATAGGGAGAGATAATAAATTAGGACCTCGGGTTATAAAGTCGGGTAACTTGACCACACTAAGTTCGGGTAATAATCTAGCTAGGGCGATACGAATAGTTGCGTTGAACTAGTTCGATATACTTTCGTTTGTGTGAAAAAAGCACATTTCAAATATTGAACGTGATCGCAGATTCAGATTCACAGACGCAGACTCCTGCTTGAAAGTTGAACAGTTCCCGCACTCCTGAATTTAAAGAAAATCAGGCTGACTTTGTGCATGTTTTGTGTTTCAAAACCAGCATAACAATATTTTCACGGTCGTCCATTTAATGTAGCTATATAAAACCTAGAGCGATCAATCGCCTAAAATGCTTGCCAATTTTTTGGTGTTCTTAAAACAAAAGCATATTCATTGTTGGATTTAAAATATTACTGGACGTCACAGAAATTTTTGTGTAACTCTTATCACAGAAATTAATGTGTAAATATCAGCCTTATTGGAAGGAGAAGAAGTGCAGAGTTGAAGAGATTCCGTGTATTTAAACAGCACGCTTTAACCAAGTTGCGAAACTAGAGAGCTAGATGTGAACACAGCAAAGCCTAAATTGTCCATTTCTGCTTAATGGGAATGCATGCTGCGCGTGCAAGTTTTCGGTAATGCTGTACATAAATGTGTTGGCGGTTATTTGAAAGCAAGGGTGATAAAGCGGCGGGCGTCTCCGCCAACTTTCTGATTCTCCGCTAGCAATAGAATGTTTGTCGTTTGATTGCAAATGTCTGTTGACGTTGTTGGTATTTTCCAAAAAGAACCACAAGTGCTGCTGACAAACGGGCTGTTGATGAGAGGCGGCAGAAATCCATTTGATGGGGAGCCTCTAACCACATGTAAATTCCCTTGGACTGTTAGAGTTCCATCAGGCGCAATATCTAGTCCAGAGTACGTGCCAGTTGCACCTACAAAATCCAAGCCTTGCTCGTAGTACAGGGTACGATTGCTAATCCGGATCAAGGTGGACAAGGTGGGAAAATTCACACTGGATACATAAGCATTCCAACCAGTCGTGTTGGTTGTGGCGATCAGTTCTGTCGTGGATCCAAAAACCGTAACATAATTTTTGTTGCTATAATTCCGTCCTACTACTGCGGCGTAATTTGAGAAGATGAGCGTATAACCATTTCGACAATATACTGTCATATTTGTTCCATTAGAAAAGCCCGTAGGCCATACCAACCGTGCATTTGGAAACGATGCTATAAATTAGTAATAATGAAGTTAAGTTTTTTTCGAATAAAAGCTTACTGTCGTTAGTCCTATTGTAAGCGTAATAATCCCAGCAAGTTCGGGGCTTAGTCTCTACAGGTTTATGGGTTGTTTGAAGGCAAGTTTGTGGTACCAGCTCTCCCGTTACCTTATCCCAAAGTCTGCCTAGTACGATGCTTGCATCTACTGCCAAAGAAATGTTTCCTGACACGCAAACATTGTTCCTATAGAGGTAACAAATCTGCCTTGTTGTAAGTGCATTCGTAAAGGCTAAACAGGATTTACACGATTGGGATACTGCGCATCTTCTTTGACATTGAAGCTCATTGATATCAGTTAAAACTGCAAATAAAGGAACCATTCAGTATTTGATTCTGCTATGCACGAAATTCGTTTTAGTGTATTAGCATTTCGGTCTACTTTATTACCAGAAAAATTGGTATTCGCCATTGTAACATTCGGCTGATAATTAGGATTCGTTACAAAAAAGAATCCTTCTGTTTTTGAGCTGATACGGCTGCTGCTCCGGGCTTGACCAAAAAACGAAGCAAATAAGATGCACACTATCACACAAGCTAGAGCAACTTTTCCGTTCATCCTTCTCGTATGGTTTACAGTTATACACTGGGAAAAATAATTTAGGTTGCCGAATATAAAGGAGTTCTTAATTTTCATTATATTTGACCTCTGTAATAAATAAATTTCCCTTCCACATTCTTGTTTCTTTTTTTAGTTACAGTATATTGCTCGTCCAGCTCTCGATCTGTTACTTCCACGTTCTCTTTCTTAGCTAGTTTTTGTTACCGTATTCATATGTTCCAAATGTGACAGAATTTTGTTTTGGACCTTTTTTTGCATGGCCTGTTCGGTGGAAATTAATGTCTACTACAGGTGGGGCATGTCTTCAGTGACTTTATGCATCTGTGGAATACAGTTGGACACTACTAGTATATGGATGAATATTTAAGTACCTTTACGAGGAGCCCCATGATATATAATTTGGCCACTACTTTGGTCCAGAGAGAGATAATAAATTAGGATTAGCTTGTAGTTGTTTCGGCACTACACGGTAATACCGGACCCAATTCCGTCGTACGCCAAAGACAATTGTGCCGAGTTTCAGGATTTAAATTAGACCCAAAGCTTTGTAAAACTTCTCTTTTTGAATACTTCCTATAAACTGCAACATTTGAGGTATTACAATCTGAGCAAGTCCCTGCTGGCCTACGCTCCACCGTAATACTTGGTAGAACTATTTGAAATTAGCGTCTGGGGCGGATTACTGCTATAGTTTCAGTTTCTAATCTTTTATTCGTGGAGTTGATTGACGCTAGTTTTGTGAAACCTTCGGTGTACGGCATGGTTGGAACAAATGCTAATTTTTCAGTTTGCGTTGCAGTATATCCATGTTCTCGTCCGTTGTAGCGCTGCAAGTCTTTTAGCAACTGGTTGCCCTGTAAATTTTCGCAGAGCTTACTCTGCAGAATGTTCGCATTGACCCCTAAAGAGGCGCTGTCATACGCAAACGTTATTGCAGGTCTGCAGGATGGAAAGTTCTTCTTGAAGGTTACTAAAGCAATACAGGTTTGTAAAACTACACATTTCCTTCGGTAGTGAGTTTGCCTACATAAACCAGTGCTGCAAATAAAGACAAACTGTCTTCTTAATGTCTAGAATACTTATTTCCATGTCATAAAACTGTGTGTATAAGCTTGGGCTGGTAAAGGAAATTTGTGACAAACAAAGAAATAGCCAAATTCACGCCGACTACACCAGATTCAAAGAAGTCGGAGGAGCAAGGTGCCAATATAGGAATAGAGAATGCTACTTTTATGTCTTAGCTGTGAATATTTATTGCTGTTTTTTTTCCCCATTCAAAAGGACTACGCGTCTGTTCCCAGTTATATACGCATAGGACTACACCGCGGTAAGTGTCCAAATGAACCTGGGCGACCTTCTTCTTATTTCCAAAAGGAGCCACGCACATAAAAACTTCACAAAACACGAACGACGAAGTAATTAAAGCAAACTCGGAATTATAGTTGCTCATGGTGGTTCGTGCATTAATATTAGAGACAAAGGCATATTCATGTCTTGGGTTTTTGGATAAGTCTGACACTTTGTGGCGGTAAAAAAAGAACAATTGAAAAATAGGCTAAAGTCAAGACCATACGACATAAAAGCATCGTTTACTGTACAGTACTCAAACTAAGTATCTCACCATAGCCTTTTCAAATTGACCAATGACAGTGCTTGTCGTCATTTGGACCAATCCTGTCGTGTCTAGACCACAACTACGCTAATGCTGGGCTCTCAACACTATAACCCTTCTAAACTCCCCAGTCAGCTAAAGGACAGGTCATTCAATTGAATGGTATTTAATAGCGAAGCTAATCCCTCTACCTGGCAAAAAGGACAAAACAAGAAAGCGTTTCGCGAAATGAATAAAATAATTTATTTTTGTCAAAAATATTTTTTTCAAGAATATTATTTATTTTAATAGCTTTTTCACCTGCTATATAAACCTGAATAAAATCCAAGATGTGATCAGATAGATTCCAGGCTCTCAAATTTCAATTAACATTACCCTCGTCATGGAGCCAGGAAGATTTAGACCAATTTTACCAAGATCCCCAATCGTGCCGATTGCTGAACCACAGCAAGGACTCCCGGTGAATTTGCCACTAAAAAATTTTTTTTGACAAAGTTTGATATATCAAAGTTTTATGAATGAATGATTACAATTGAAAAGCGTTCGAAATTCGCGGTATACCTTTTTGCCTTTAGTAAAAGCGGATCACATAAGATGACAGCCAAAAGGAAATTTTTATTCTTTCAGTAGTGGATTCTACTTATTTTGAATTTAATAATTATACATTCCCCGGCCTACCTTTCACCTTGTAACTAGTTGGTTTAAGCTCTTGCACTACCTAGTGAAGGTTAATCAGCCTCGAGAGGCCTGATTAGACTTCTGTGGTTTTGTGTCTCAGATTTTTTGCTCAGTACTGTACTATACCGTAAAAAACGAGTATAAGGAAACCACAGTGGTTTAATCCTTACCCGTGGGATTAATTAAAAACTGCTCATTTTGAACCGGTTTGTCTAAAACCAAACCAAAACTTATAGAAAGAGGAATCCGTTTTTACCCTGAGCTGTAGGACAGAGAAAATACTCATCCAGAAATGCATTAGGATTATACTTTTCTTAGTTTCGGTTCGGTTTTAGAGAGGAGCAGGTTCGAAATGAGCAATCTTGAATTAATCCCATGGGTAAGGATTAGACCATCGTGGTTTTCCTATACTCGTTTTTTTGGACAGTATAGTACATTACGGCTGTGGTAGTCTTAACTCAAACTCAGGGGCCATTATTGTGGGGAAATAGGCGCGCTTTTGAATATTTGCTAGGGAGATTTGAATGCCTCACAATTTATTTCATGTTATAAGCTACTTCGTGGTTTAAACCTTTTTAACAATTTGATCGGAAACTAGTTTTACTGGCCCTTGAATTTATTGTTTTGGTCACTCTGTTCCGACTTCTTCGATTTTTATTTTTTTGAGTGTGCTCTTTACAATGGTGCTAATTGACGCACTTTTATGTAATACTCCAGTACTAGCTTTACCAGTCTTAACTTTTATAGCCTTAACAGTCCTGAACAGGCTAAACATTCTGACGTCAAAATGAGCACTGCTACACCATTCTTTCTCATGGAATTCTAAACCTCGCTTTGTTTGAATCAAGCGCTACAGAAGCCAAACCATGGAAACGCCAATGAATGTAAACAAAAGCCGACACTGCTGTGGGAAAATCTACTACTGGTGCCCCCCTCGATGTTCCCGAAAGTGTTGATATGTTCCCGAAAGAGTCAATGTGTTCCCATAAGTGTAAATATGTTCCGAACAGTAAACAGAAAGTGTCAATAAAGCCTACTTTACACTGCACCTGTCAGCCTGGCATGGCAGACATTTTGGCGTCGTGTTGTGGTGGACATGACACTCGAATGATTTATTCGAGTGTCATGAATGATTCGAATGATTTATTACATTGTAATGTCGGAATGGACACGGGGTAATGCACACCTGTCAGCCAAAAAAGTTGAGCGTTGCTGAACTCTTGACATCGTAGTTTTCTGACAGGAGTTCTAGCCATGTCAACGGGACTGCGAATGCGGCTTGACCGCCAGACAGACAGTTGACGGGCAGTATAAAGCAGGCTTAATTGTACATATGTTTTAGTAAGTGTACACTAGTGTCCAAAAAAATTGTCCCAATGCATACCCTAGATATAGCTTATCCAATTATTTTTTCTTCGATTTTACTGGCCAGCGGGTTTGAACTTCTCTCTCATTCCCTTCTTTCGTGTCCAAACCAAACAGAACTCCTAAAGCATGTTCAGACCAAGGAAATATGGTTTTGTTCGTTAGCTGTAAACATTGTAGAAAAGTTTACCCATAAAGTCATTTTTTTAATATGGTGCATTTAAGTAACTAGCCAATAAAGGAAACGTAACAATTTTACCAAAAGTAGCCAAATAATAGTTTATTAAAGAAGATGAAATGGAATTGGTATCAATATTTTGGTATACTTCCACCAAATCAAAGCACGCTTGCAATCGTCGGTGCATGGATTCAGCCAGAACTATCCAGAAATCTGTCTCTTCAAGCATTTCCCCCCAAACACGATTTGCTTCCTCCCACAACTGCTCGGGATTTCGGACTGGACTTACACTTTGGTATGGTTAGTATATAGTGGTTGGAAAGAGCCTTAATTTTAAACTTACTCATGAGTGGCACTTCTTGCTGCAATATGTCTATGTAGTCGGCTGCATTTAATTTTCTCTTAATTCTAATAAGATGACTGAAGCCAGAAATTCCAGAAAACCACGCAAATGCACAAACGGCAAAACGCCCACTCCATCCGTTTTCCGCAATTGGGTTATCGTGGAACGTTTTTCTAAACGTAGACTTTTAATAAGAAATTCTTTCTGCTTGTTTTTTAATTTTTACTTCACGATAAACGAGAAGGGGACCGTCATTTGCTGAAGAAATCGTCGTTTCGTCCGAGAAGACTATTTTAAACCAAAAATCATCAGGCTCGGGCAAAAAATTGAAGCAGTAGTTCCGTCTAGCTGCTTTGTGATGTTCACTCAAAACAAACTTCTTGGCAGTCCTTCTGGCGTCTAGCCCGTGCTCCGAAAGCCTTCGATAAATGGTTTGCCTAGAAGCATCTTTTCCCCCTTCCTCTATGATGCTCTTCGCGGATGTGAAGGGGTTGGCTCGTGCAGCAGCCACTACGTTGATAATTTCGTCCTCGTCTAATTTTCTAGGTCTGCCTGATCCAGCCTATGCACGTTAAGTTCAAGAAAAAACGTTTCGCTTACCATTGGAAATTACCTTTCTGTCTACCCTGCCAATTCTGCACATTCTTTTTACCCATCGAGAAACTGTCTTACGGCTGACGTTTAATGCACTAGCAATGTCTGCTAAGGACATACCGGCTTCCCTCATCCCAACAATTCTACCCTTTTTTCAAGAGTTGTTTTTGACATTTTAAAATGATTTACGAAGAGATTCAATGTGTAATTGCAATTCAACACTGACTTCTCATTGTTTAGGCTCTTCGTTTTTCAGTGAAATGTGTAAAATTAGAAGGGGAAATTTTTCTCTTAATCTGAACACAATTTAGGAGTCCGGTTTGGTTTGGACACGAAAGAAGGGAATGAAAGCGAAGTTCAAATCCGCTGGCCAATAAAATCGAGGAAAACTAATTGGATAAGCGATCTCTAGGTATGCATTGGGACGATTTTTTTAAAAAAACTACTGTACATATTTACACTTATGTACACTTCGTGTACTTTTTGTTGTTCCTGAGTCACTTACTACCGTTCCAGAGTCTTGTCCTCTCAGGGCTTCCATAAGAGTGTTCTGGATCTTTTTACAAAAGATAAGATCAGATCCATCGGCCATTTTTGATCTGATCGGCGTTGACCCTAAATTGGCAGTGATCTGATCGATTTTTTCGGGAAAATTACCGATCCAGATAGATCAAAATCAGGTCATCTATTGGCCACCATTCGAAATTTTTTTCTATTCTGTTTCTAACAACGAAGCGCAACGTAGTTTGGCAAAAGTAGTTTCAGCGTGGTTTCGGCTCATGTTTCTCGTGGTTCGTCTCGTGGTTCTCGTGGTTCTTCTCCTGGTCTCGTGGTCAGAAGAAATTTTTGTGATGACAATACGAGTACCGGGAAATCGTTACTCATAAGCAGGTATGAGCAAATAGCTCAAGTTAATGATTATCTACTGTCACCCAATTCATCGTAATTTTGCGAAACCGAAATCTTCTAAACGTTTAGCATTTGATAATCTTCTTGTGAAAATGATTGTGGAAGACAATGTGTATGATTTAGCAGGAACTTTTCTGGACCCTCGGTTTAGGAAGAGCTGGATTCCGTTGTCGGGGCGGTCGGAATCCGAATTAGTCAATCTTGTGAAACAGGAGCTAGATGCCCGGTATTCCGTTAGTAAAAAAATTCCTAATTGCCTTAAATAAAGCTGTGTGTACCTATACGGGATTGTTTTTCATCGTAGCGCAAGAAGTGAGTGGGGAAAAAGTTGCCTCGGAGAGGAGTCATGAAAGAAAGAAAGGTGCAATAGGCCTACGTCCGTTATTTAGCACGGTGGCGGTGCGCCGTACGGCTTTTCAAGGGGCCGAAAAGATTAGGAATTAAGTTGATACGTACCTGAATGAGCCAGTGATTTTTCATCCAAGAGGACACCACAGATTGCGATATAGACAATTCGTTTAGCCCTGTTAAATACTGGGAATCAAATGCTCACCGATTTCCATTTTTGTCGGAAATTGCTAAAGACGTGTTTGTTGTTCCAGCGTCCACAGTCAACATAGCGCGGATTTTCCCTACAGCTTCTGATATCCTTTCGGCGAAGAGAAATAGCACGAAACCTGGGCTGTTTTCTTCGCTGCTTTTCATTAAGCGCAATGCTCATTTGCAGGTTTAGTGCGATTTCTCTTCAGCGAAAGTATGTCAAACGCGGTACAAAAAATCCGCACAGCAAATAAGCGTTTGCAGCAAATGACCATGTAGTATCCAGAATTTTTTTTTATTATTTATTGCAACATTTTAGTTTTGCAAAGCCTCTTTGAAATTTTGTTCATGTTAATAATAATTAAGTGATATAGTGTGTCTTAATAACCTGGTGATTCCTGCCAAATGTGTCTTAAAAACCTGTGATTCCTGCCTGTCTTAATAACCTATTGATTCCTGCCAAATTGCCTTGGGTATGTTCCTATAATGTGTTTACAGTATTCCAATAAAAAACTTTGATTTTATTAATAACGAAAGTTTTTCGTTTACGAGTCAGATTATAGGAATCGGACAACAGAAGTGCTGTAAGTGCTGACGAACCATAAAGTACGTCCAACTCTGAAGTCTTGATTAAACCTCTCGACAAGACCTTCATTAATTGGCGAATGTCTATATACTCATAGACTGAAACCTTTTTAGCAAGGTTTGGAGCTCCGCGTTTTTTAAGGGTTATTTATTTTTAATTTTCATTACTGAAATAGGAATTCATAAAATAGCGGTATAAGCATATATGGAGCTATTGGAAGAGTAACCTTCCTGATTTGGCCATAACTTATTATTATTGGTACTTTGTTACTGTATATTATAAGTAATAAATGCGTTTTCGTTTTCAATTCACGTTTATTAAGCATAGTAGTACATGTACTTAAATTTATTCCTATTGTTGTTTTACATAAAATGATCTGATCTGATCGATGAGGATCTTTTTTTTATCGGATCTAGATTTTCTGAAATTTTGCAACTTTTAATCTGATCGGGTTGACATAAGTTGAGGACGATCGGAAATGATCTAAGATCACACAAAAAGCATCGATCCAGAACACTATTCCATAAGCATCAGCCTTTGTCTGTTTTGGTACTTGCTAGGATAATATCCACAGTAACACGCGTTGCAGTCGGGTAAGTAAATTGTGAACATGATATAATCTCTATATCGGCAACATGACAAGTATAAAGCAAGCTTTACCATTTAAAAAAAAATTATTCTTCACCAGCGTAGGCCGAAGCCTATTGCTGGTTCTTTAGTCTTGCAGGCATTTTACAAGTCACTAGACTAGATAAAAATAAATGTACAAGAGACAAAACTAGCGCTTTGACGCTGAGGGGAAAGGGGGTGGGGTGGGAGGAAAAATTTAGATTAGGATAAGTATAGGTCTTAGTGAAGTTCACGAACTTTGTTGTTCACCAGCGTCACTACATACAGATTTTAACTGCTTCAGCCATAAAACGTGTAAGTGAAGGAAAGACTTTTTGGTCCGTTAGGGTGATTTGCGCATTGAAGTGGAATTGAGCTTGACTTAAGTGCCTCAGAAATTGGGCTCTTTCTTTGTTTAATCTGCGGCATTGGAATATCAGGTGCCGGAGATCTTGCTTCGCTCGCTCCTGACATGGGTGTTTATCGGAATCGTATTTTCGAATGTGTTTGAGATAGCTTTTGGTAGGGTAATGCGTAGTTCTCAGTTGTATCACCTTGGAGATGATACTCCTGGGAAGAAGAATATACATAATTCCATGACGAGAGGGCTCTGGTATCAGACCCGCGGAGGGGGTTTGTGTCGTTGTCCCAACGACATTTCCATTGCATCATTCTCCAGTTATCAACCCATCTTTGTGCCACTTTTAGTGAATCCGGAGACGACTTCCAGGATTCTTCTGAAATTTGTCTAGCCCTTTCGAAGTTCATCGTATTGCCTGGTTTACATGAACAGGGCGTCTTAGTCAGCTTAGACAACTTACAGCTTGCGCATGCGCAGAAAAGGCGAAAGCGCTGACTTAGACAACTAACAGGCCTTGACTTATAAGTTCAGCACTGCTGAACTTATCACGCTTAAGTTGTCTTAGCCAACCAATCAGAGAATAGGTGGGCTAGTTCTTTCACTTTGTTTACTTTTTCCCCAAACATTTTACCTTCTTGTCTTTTATGTCAAAAATGTCTTTTGAAGAAAAATTAATTAATTTAGTGAGTCAGAATCGTAATTTGTATGATAAGCGTGACCGGTCATACAAAGATGTAATTAAGACGGAAAACACATTGAAGAGAATTAGTTTGAAAGTAGGAGTCCCAAGTACGCTAGTTCGTCCTAAACTTGTGCAAAAGCACAAGTTTAAATACAAGTAAAATGACATTAATAGATAGCACGATTGTTTCTGAATCCATGTTGGCGGGGTCGAGTAAACAACTGAAACTCCTCCCCCTTGCCTTAATCAACTTGCACATGTAAACCGGTTTGGCGCAAGTTGCTTGGATCAAGTCAACCCATTGGGTTAACTTGCTACAGACGCCCTGTTCATGTAAACCAGGCTTATATCTCTCGTGTTTAGGAATATTTCCGGGAACGAGCCATTTATCCCAATACTTCGAGGCAGAATGCTTCAGCAACGAGTTTTCGAGGTACAGATCGAGTGGTGACATCCCTGTTTCCACATCTGAAGGTGCGGTCCCACTAGAAAAACAACCATGGTTATTTGATCAAAATAACCTCTGGTTATGATAAACGAGGTCATACTAGAATAACCAGGTAGTTGGTGTGGTTATTTCATGGTTATGTCAACCATGAGAAGAAGCAGGTTTATTATGAACAAGGTTTGGGCTCCGCCTTCGCGCGTCTTTCAAATATGTGATCCATATTGCTATTGTAAAAGTACATTAATAAATGTATATTACATATTATCGCTAGTTCATTTAAGAATTTACTCGAATTATATGTTTATATGATTCCGTTAGTGATGTATTATTAATTTTCTCTTGAAGTGTTGCTGTTTTTACAACCTTAGCCTTCGAATATTGCAATTAACGAACAGATCCGGGATTTGGTTTAGAGAGTCAAGCAAAATTAACTTCTTATTTAGAATAATTTGTTTCCTACGGTGAAAGTTGAATGAAAGCTAAATAAAAGTATGACGTGCTTCGAACAGCCCGAAGAATGCCACGTAATACGAAAGAAGAGGAAAGGGGTTTTACCAGGCCCGCACCCAGGGGGTTGGGGGGTTCACCCCCCCGAAATTATTTCTCCATAACGATAATATGCACATACTACCCCCACCCCCGGAACCAAAATCATGGGTACGGCCCTGGGTTTTACCCCTGAACTTTACAAAAATTGGCACTTGTGCTTTTTTTTCTATCGGAAATCGAAGAGAAAAATCTATGACAGCTTGCAGAATTACAGTGTACCCTCCTTTGCGGACACAGTAGTAATCTGCAGGAAAATCCTATGGTGCCAAAATGGGGATATGAGTTCTGTCTATTGCTCCAACGCATTGTGGAAAGTTACGTCTGGAAAAGTATTCTACTGTTTCCCTCTGGCAATTTCCGGTGGGTATGCGAATCAATTTTTTGCCCAAAGTCTTTACGACAGCCTTGCACGTGTCATGAAACATTTTAACGGCTGTGGGTTTGGCAACACCGTTTGAAAGATCTTTGAAAGGTTACGAAATTCGATGTTCGTTCCCCGCCTCCACAGCGTTAGCGCAATCTTTTTTTCAACTGAAACGGGCAATTGAAATTTCGTAGTCTCTCTAGCAAATCTATTTTTCAGTAAATCGCACAAATGCCCGAATGTCCTTTTCGTGACGTTGAAAATTTTCTTCCCATTCCTGATTGCTCCACTGATTCAGCATTGTCATCTACAAGCGATCATCTCCGTCCATTTTCCGTTGGACAGAATTACAAAGAATGCTCTTACTGTTTTCAAAATAGATGCTCCAGGCTTCAAAATACACGGAGTTTAATTATGTCACGTTTTTCCGTACTTTCACTTTACGTTTAGCTATATGTTTCACGAATAAAATGGTAAAGGAAAGAGAGCGGTCTGTCAATAACCAAAGCCCAGTGAAAATAAACCTGCTCTTTTTCGCGCTTATTATAACCAGGGAATTCCCACGCCACTACCTGCATTTTTCTGGTGGGACCTCTCGTTATAATGAGCACAAGGCTATTTACCGAATAACCACGATTGACTGCCTAGTGTGACCTCACTCCTAATTCCTACGAAAGAAGCATGGTTATTTGCTCTTGACCTTGGGTCTTGCTGGAACACCGCCTTTGCGCGATTTTAGGATTTCTGGAAACTACCAATCACAGAGCTGATGCACAAATTTGAAATTGGCGCCAGATTTCGATATCTATAAGTATTATTTTATCGACTATAACGAAGGGGAGAGGATAGATGTGACCGGGTTTTATTGTAAACTGCAGGGAATGACGTCACGATAACCATGGGCCATAATAACCATGGTTGTAATTCCGCCAAGTGGGACCGCAGCCTAAGGCTGTCGAAGGAGTTGATTTTAAAGCACCTGCGATTATAAGCAGGCCTTTCCTGTATATTTGGGCAAGTAGCCGAAGCGTGGAAGTCGAAAAATCGCTCCATGCGGAATGCGTACCGTATCTTTGAGACTACAGTAGCCTCGAAAAGGGAGCGAAGCTGTTTGCAAGTAACCGATTTTGAGATTTTTCCAAGTGTTGCAATTCTTCGAAAAATTGCGTTGCAGTGCGCCGCCAGATGATTTATATGATGATCCCACTATAGACGAAAGTCATATGTGAAACCCAGGTATATCACTGATTCTTTCGGGTATATAATAGTGTTTTCCCACATCAGTGGTGTTGACTCTTTTGCTCCGCTTCCTTGAAAAGTGAATCAGCTCTGTTTTATTGCGGGCGAAATCCAACTTAAGCCGCTTGCCCCATTTCACAAGGGTATCGAGGTTGTTTGTGAGCAGTTTTATGTTTGTCTCACTTGAGGTGCCGGATATCTACGAATGCTTGTGCGTTTATTCGTTTACGTTTGATGACGTCTTTACCGTTATTAAATAAAAAACTGGGGTACGTAACAGAACACTCTCCAGAGAGACTGCAATCTTGCACGACGGCGGAGAAGCGACGGGTGAATGTGGCGACGGTTGAGTGTGGCGATATCACGTCGACAGAGGACGCTACAGCAGAACCGGAAGACAACGATGCATAAAACGTAGTACTCCGACGGTAAGGAACTTTTCTTGGACGCGAGGATTTTTTGGAGTTCACTCCGGGACAAGTGAAATTTCAGGGAGGGTTTGGACACGAACGGGAATACAGCATTGGAATAAGGCCAGCTTGCAATTGTGATAGTCAGTTTAAATGTTGTATTTAAATATTGGCTATCAG
Organism: Lepidurus apus apus; assembly: GCA_022832285.1. Classification (NCBI taxonomy): domain Eukaryota; kingdom Metazoa; phylum Arthropoda; class Branchiopoda; order Notostraca; family Triopsidae; genus Lepidurus; species Lepidurus apus. Next base: position 67,704 of record JAGJRO010000284.1, read on the forward strand.
CGGGGCTGGTACAGGGGGGGAGGGAACAGGGAGTGACGCGGTTGAAACGGGAATAGGACGCTGACGGACGGCGGGTCAGGGTCTGTTGGCCAGGACGGGCCAGAAGCTGGCTTCAGGAATCGGATGGCTTCGGAAGGCGGTTGGCTTCGGAAGTGGCTGGCTTCAAAAGGCAGTCGGCGTCGGGAGGCGGTTGGCTTCTGCAGCGGTCGGCTTAGGCGGCTGGCTTCGGTTTTCTTCGTTAGACGGTACACTGGGAATTGGAAGCTTAGGTTGAAGATTTTCACGGGTTGAAGACTGAACCTATTGGAGGCTGTAAGAACCGGGGAAGAACTGGGACTATTGATGCTCGGTGAGCCGGTATTTATAGGCCGGTTGGATGCTGGAACCTGCATGTGCCGTGATCTAATCCATAGTTTGGAGCCTCACTTGATAATCCGTTCATGGATGAGTAGGCCTTGATTGCGTTTTTGTATGCTCATCGTGAGAATGTATTCCTGGAATCAGCCTACTTTCATATGCGTATATAACGTAGACCGGTTGAAAAGAGACTATCTTGTTCAAGTGCTTGACAACGACTGTATTCTTTTTCCCGATCAAAACACACATATCGGAAAAGGCACGTAGGCCACTGGCGAAAACTCAGGCTGTAGAGTTTTCGCCACACTCGACCACACTACCCTTTAGCGCCGCCCTCGGCGCGAGCCCAAAACCATAACAGTAGCTGATAACCCTTCGGTAGACAAGTACAATGAAAAACACATACATAATGCTGATGAACATCATTCTGCAAACCGACGAGGCCGACGGACGACTCTCAGATCCAAAAGATAATCCAAAACGTTATCAACTCTTGAAGGTGGATATGCGTCCTTTCGTGTAATATCATTAAACCAACGATAATCTATGCAGAATGTGGGACTCCCGTCCTTCTGCAGGGGAGATACGACGCAAATACTATTGGCAAGGGGAATCTCGGACGACTTCTTCAAGGGATAATCAACAATGCGGCAACGTCCTAAGGTTTCCATTCTTGAGACTTGGACAGGTTGACCTCCGAAGTTTAAGACTGGGACGTGCACCGTCCTATTCTCAGACGTCAGTAGGCAACTAGGAGAGGTCCACTCGCGCCCCGGTTCGGCATGCAATCTTGACTCCAGGTGCAGAATGTTCTTCCCGATCTCCACGCTCGTGGCGATGAAACGCAGCGTCCCTGCAGTGTTTCTGAGGATTGTCACTTCTGGGAAGCGTGAGTGTTTGTCGATCACGACGAGTGCCTTCTCTCCAGTGGGCAAGCCGAAGAAGTCCATGCTTAGTTGTTGCCATGGACTTTGGGGCATGACCGTCGGTTCCAGCGGTTCTTTCGCTGTATTTTCCGTACATATTTGACATTCGCGGCACCTGGCAATGGCTTCCTCAATGGCTTCCTGGCAATGGCTTGCCATTGCCACCTGGCAATGGCAAACACTCACGCTTCCCAGAAGTGACAGTCCTCAGAAGCACCAACGCCACAGCTGTCATCAGAACTCTGGATGAGATATTCGCCCGTTTTGGACTACCAATGCAAATAACAAGCGATAACGGCCCGCCCTTCCAAAGTGAAGAATTAGCCGCACACTTCAACATGCTGGGAGTTGATCACCGCCGCGTAACTCCATATTGGCCCGCAGCCAATGGGGACGCAGAAAGATTCATGCGAAGCTTAAACAAGCTAGTCAGGACCTCCGTGGTATCCAACCAGGACTGGAAGACGAAGCTTACAACTTTCCTCTTAGCGTACCGCTCCACGCCTCATTCATCCACCGGAAAAACACCATCAGCGTTGCTTTTTGGACGCAACATTCGTTCAAAACTGCCACAAATGGACGGGAAAGGCGAAAGGACGCCGAAAGGGAAGAGGCACGTGCAAACGACCGCCGTGCTAAAGAAAGGATGAAGAGAAATGCCGACCGCATCAACAAAGCAAAGAAAAAGGAGTTCAGAATTGGAGAAAGAGCACTCCTATTGGACAAACAGCGCCTAAACAACAAGATGAAGCCCTTTTACGAGCCCGAACCTTACATCGTAACGGCAGTTAAGGGCTCCATGGTAACCGCGGAACGACACGGGATGCGCCTCACAAGAAACGCCAGCTTCTTCAAGAGATACGTTTCTCCCGAACTCGAACCCGTCTTACCACGCGAGGGCCGAGTCAAAGAAGACCCGGCGGACTCGGTAGCAACACCCCCGCCGATGGAACGGGAGGACCCGGGGCCAGTCATGCCCACATCAAACCCTCCTCGCATCAGGCGACCGCCGAAATATTTGCAAGACTACGTGCCAAAATAAGAATACCCCCCAGTCAAAAGCTTAAGTTGTGATTATATGTCTCCTTATTCTTAGTTTCATGTTAACCAAAGTACAATTCAAAGAGTTTTTTTTTGGTCATAACAGTAATGTACCCTGCCTTAATACTTTGTCAATCTAAAGAGGGGAGAGATGTAGCATCCTGGTTCGTTATCGAACAGGGCACTCGGAAAAAGGGTTCGAGGTTCAGGATCCAGGGGGCAAGAAAAGACAGAGAATATACAACAAACCAATTGAGTGAGTCATTGAACCTTATCTGCATACCAATCTAGCATCCGTCCCCCGACCCTTTTGCGTTTGACACCGGACATAACAGCGCAGCACTTGTAGGAGGCAGGAATTGCCTCCTGCAGTGGAAATTACGCTTAAGACCTATGTGAGTAAAACTGTTACTCTTGTCCTTTGATTAGTGTAGTAGATGTACCAAGTCCTCGCGTCCGCACGCACCTGACTCAGTTGAATTGCGGTACGGGTCTTCAACGTATTCTGCGGTACAACCAAGGGGTTCGTAACTCCTTTGGTAGGTGTACGAGGGTTTAACTTTTTTTAACCAAAAGAAATCTTAAGGTGCTCTCAGATTGATGGTCTAAGGTCATAAGCCATAGACCACTCTTAGGCCCAAGATGACTAAAACTTCGGTTAAAAAGTTAAACTTTGATTAAAAAGTTAAAACTTCTTGTTAAAAAGTTAAAACTTCGGTTAAAAAGCTTAAATTTATGTTAAAAAGATCCAAGTTGTAAAGCGAAGTACAAAAAATCCAAAATCTGAACTACAAATATTAGCATAAGGAAACCCAAGTGTATTTCTGTTAAGACTCTAGGATATTGCACTTTCTATAAGTTGTCGTATCTGAACTACACTTTAAGACGAGTAAAATAGAGTAAAGTTGTTCTTAACAGTTTTCACGACAGGTACTTAAGTGTACATAGGTAAGTTTTCAATGGGTGATAGCCGTGTTGGTGTATACATTGCATTCTTTGATTTCTTCAGTTCCCATATCGATTGTATACCATGTACATAGGGCTCCCATATTACTTTCATTAATTGGGCAACTCAAATCGATTAACTTCTTTTTTGTTATCTACTTGCAAATAGCCGAAGCCCAGAACGCGTCCTAAGAGTACCATCGATGGTTCAGTAAATCTTTTGCCTTTATGTTCCCTAAAGGCATACCATTCTACAACTCGAATCTCCTCTTCTTTCCGGGGGATTCTAGAATTATAATTTGTTTTTCCCAGTCTGGATACCAGGCTTGCCTGAGTAACATGGGTAATGCTATCATTACTCAAGTGGACAGTCACTCGACAAATACCAGCAAAGGGTGCGCTTCTTAACGACTTTAAAGTCATCCCCTACAAGAATCTCGAGGAAAGGAGAACGAGTCTATCGCGGTATTCGAAGGCTGCTCCATTAGACTACTTCCTCCGAATTCCCGTCCTTGAATATTACTTAGCGAAGCAAGTAACGTAAGGTCTATATCGTCGTCATACTCGATCGTCTCTATTGAACTGATAGCTTCGTCTGCTTCGACTCCCTCCGTTTCTTCGTCTTCAAATATGCCATAAGTGGGATCATTAGGGGGTGGCAAGGAATATTGCAGTGTCCTGTCAAAATCCACCTTCGTTTCAGGATGTTCGATGTCGAAAGAAACACCTAAGCACTTCAAGTCATGCTCACTGTCACGCATGGCTTTGCAAGCTACAGCTTCGATTTCTACGTCTGTCGGCAGAATTTTAGACATTTTTTCACTTCCCTGGCCATATTTCTTCCTGTGGCGCTCAAACGTTGGGTAAGTAATGCCGTCTTTTTCACTGGTTGAATGAAGGAGCAGGGTGCAATCAATTTTTTTACAACACGAGGTAATAAAATCCTTAGGCGAAAAATTCACCTGATTTGTACCATTAGTAGAGCACGCCCTAGCTGACCTGAAAAGCTGCTCACAAGGCTAACTGCTCATGCAGTGCGGCAAAAATAGATGATGCCTCTTGGTATCAAGAAGTTTCCTGATGATTAGAATCAAGCTGTGAGCATTGATTTCGGCGCACAAATAAATGTTCAATGTGACAAAATTATAATGAAGGGAATACACTTTATCACATTGCATCCATTTGCGCCCAAGTCTCAATCCAAAAACTACGTACCAAATTCGGTATATACGTTCGCTTGGATCTAAATCCTTTTCTAGGAAGGCGCTTGTCGAAAAATGCAAGA
>JAGJRO010000286.1:0-57569 GCA_022832285.1 Lepidurus apus apus
AGAGAGAGAGAGAGAGAGAGAGAGAGAGAGAGATGATTAAATTTAAAAGTGAAGGTAGAAAAAAATGTACTTGCAACTTTTAGAAAAACTTATTTTTTTAGTGATTATTTTTTTTACCATCGAAAATTGCAAACTTACCTGGTACTGACGCGTATTTTCATTCAGGCCAGAGACTAAACTTGTTTTTGGCTGAAGCTGTTTTTCACGGAGTTAGATTGTATCTTCTACGCATCGGTAACCCAGGTGCTCATTACCTGTTTTCCCGTAGTTAAAAAAAAGAGACGAGGGGAAGGGCCAAGTGAATTACCATTGTTGAAGGGGGGAATGTGTTGGGAAATCAATTAACTTAGTGGGTAAATCTGATGCATCTTATTAGGCGACCAATGCATCCAAGTTCCGTGCCAGCAGTGCACCTCCCGTGCGAAGAATGGGACCGCCCCCTCCAAAAACTGGACCTTCCCCTACAGTTTTAGGTAGGTTTATTTTTTGTGCAAATTGCACATGGGGTAATTAAGTTGATAAGTTCTCCTAATTGTGTTGTATCATGCAAGCTGCTCCGACTACCTTGCAAAGGATTCCGTCGATACGTAAAGTTTCTACTCCGCAAGGTAGCTTTTAGAGTCTGTTGCAAATACGCATTTGAAGAAATTGGGATTAAAAAAAAGAGAAAATTAGGAAGCTTAGTCTTAAGTTTCATTGGGTTATGTTTGTTTAGGTACGTCAGGAGCTGGCGCTCTGGACGAAGAAGCCTTTATCAGGGCTTTCGAAGAAGTACCCAAAGTTCAATTGTTCTCGGCACGAGAGTTGGAAGATCAGTTGAATATTGTGAGAACAATCATCAGCGATTCCAACAACGATTGGTCGAAACGCGTTGAGGCTGTAGGTTCCAGGCAGCTCATTGCCATTGCTAAAATAATAATAATAGTAATGAATATGAAATATTAGTTAAGAAAAATCCGCTCACTGGTACTGGCAGGAGCCACTAGCTATGATGAATTCTGGCAGCATCTGCGGATGCTTGAAACAGCTTTCCAAACCAGTATAAAAGATCTGCGATCGCAAGTTGTGCGAGAAGCTTGCTTCACGGTTGCTTACCTGTCCCAATTGGTTGAGAACAAATTTGATCATTGCGCCGAAACCTTGCTTCCCGCGTTAATTAACTTGATTCCTAACAGTGCCAAAGTACGTTTACTTTTTTGTATTATTCGACAAAAGTTTTTGAGGTTAATTGTAAACAAACCTAGATTATGGCTACTTCGGGGGTTGTTACGATTCGTTTTTTGATTCGGTACACTCACGCGCCCCGTCTATTGCCCATCTTAACATCGAATATGTCGAACAAATCCAAAGATATTCGCAGAACGATCTGCGAATTCCTGGACCAGCTCTTGCATACGTGGCCCACACAGTCTTTAGAGCGACATGTGGCTGCCTTGCAAGACGCCTTGTTCAAAGGCATTAAAGACGCGGACCATGAAGCGAGAGCCTTTGCCAGAAAGTACAGATTTTGGCACGGAGTAAAGCTTTTCTAATAAGCGTTTGTATTACGTAGAGCATACAGCGGATTTGCGTTTCATTTCCCGGTGCAAGCCGAGGCATTACTGCATTCCTTGGACGTGACCTACCAGCGCTTGTTACATGGCGAAATACCGACTCTGTCCAGCTCTTCGTCGTCAAATTCATTGCAAGGAGTTTCAATGGGGCGATCATCGGGACCCGCGTCTTTACCAATGACACGACCTAAACCCCCGCCGTCAGGCTCGTCCGAAAACCTGAATCGGGTCACGCCAGGATCATTACCCCGGCGAACGGGAATTGCGTTATATGGCTCCAAAGGTAAGGATTAGCTCCAAACTTGGAAGTTTTGAGTGACATGCACGACACCATGCACGCGAGTTGTCAGTGATATATTTAACCTCGCAACTCCCACCTTATTGACCCGTCATTTGCAGTGAATGGTACGGCGAGCCCTTCAGTGCGATCCAATAGTGCTATAGACTTGCAGGCCGCCCATAGAGCAGCCCGTAACCTGAAAATCGGATCCGGTGCTTCCCTGCGTAAGTGTGTTCACTAGTCAACTAATTTGTCAATCCATTCGTACTAATCTTGTCTACTACTCTTGCCTTTCCTACGACTATCCTATAAGTAGATAGAGGTGACTATTTTTGCAGGAAAAGCGAATGAGATTAACACATTTTTTGCTTCTTTTTTGTCAGCTCGACCCCGTAAGGTGGAACCTAGTACCCCTGTTAGTAATATCGCTTCCCCAGATCGCACTACTCGTACTAGAGCAAGGGCAGGGTCTACTCAATCGCAACGTAAGTAAACCCTATCGCATACTCGAAAGTATTCATTTTTGTGACGGGGGAATGTGTTGTTTAGCATCTAGCCGCTCAGGCTCGCCATCTTCCAGACTAAGCTATGCTACCTACACGGCCAGTCCAGGACTCCCACCGTTGGGCGCCATAACATCTCCTCAGAGGCCAGGAGACAGTATGACGTTAGGTATGTCCAGCTGTCATGTTCTGGGATAGAATATTTACTTTATTTTTTATTACTATTATTTTTTTAACCTTTTTCGTCGTGTGAAGGACGTCGTCGATCATCCGGGACTGGAAGACCGGGAGGCCCTCGAAGCACAGGTACAAGTCGCGAAGCTAGCCCATCGAGGGCCAATACTGGAACTCCGAGTTTGTATCTGAAAGGAAGGTAAGAAAAAAATTATAGATTGGCTCTTTTTTAAAGGACTTTACCAAACTTGAACCTTTTTTTAGGACTCGTTCTGTGTCCAATTCCAGTGATAAAGCTGGTTCGCCTTATGCGAGCGGAGTAAGACCTGTCATGGCTCAGCGCATTTTGCAGCAGAGTAGAGAAGCGGAAAATGCTTTGTCAGATGCGTTGGATAGCGGAAATGTGGTACGTTGGGAAGTCGAAATGATTGCAACCAGCACTATCACTGTTTTTTCTGTCTTATTTTAAAGCATACACCCAACACTCGTCGCCTGGGTTACGACGACCATTCAGATGACAGCGAAACCTCCAGTGTTTGCTCAGAGCGCTCGCTAGATTCGTACCATCGAAGAGCTAATGATGTAAGTAAAGTTTCATTTGCCGTTATGTGGTCTTTACTTGTATGACGTCTGTTTGTTAAAATTTTCGTCAAGTCCGGCTTTCTATTGTCTTATAAATGTGACGTATAAGAATGGCAGTGGGGTTTGTACGTCCCGTTTTTTGTCCAGTCCTTTCATCTGGGGAAGCTTTAATGCTTTTAAGAAACCCCGACATGAATACCCTCAAACCCCAAAATTTGCATTTTAACCTAGCAGAGCAACTTCCTTATTAACATATGCTTGGTTCGTGTAATTATCTTTATTCCTGTTGTCGCGGAAAATTTAACCAGTTCTTTGCCTGGGGTGTTGGACAGCGTCTTTACCGGGATCTGTGGGAACTCTCCCGTAAGGTAAAAAAAAAATCTCTTTAATTACGCATGAATTGCAAGTTGTACCAAGCTTTAGTGGCGGCTGTAGTCGTTATGTCCTTATGTTGTAACCGTAGCTTAGCTTTATCCGCTTAATCTTTTCCAATGCTGTTAGAAACTCACCTCCTGGAACATAACTTGACCTATAGAGTCATCACGTAAACAGTTTTAGTATTAGAAGTTTAGTTTAGAAGGGTTAGTTGTTAAGTTAATTCATTGGTTGTTCTCTCGTGAGTAGGATGTCAGCGAAATTATCAACAGCTGTGCATCGACCCATTGGTCGGACAGGAAGGAAGGTTTGTCGGCCTTGCAAGTGTATTTGCGGTCAGGAAGGAACATTCCCCATTCGGAAATTAGGAGGTTGACGGACATTTTTTCGAGAATGTTTACCGATGCCCACACTAAGGTATAACGAAGTGAATAAAAGCGGTAAAAAGGTGAAAATAATGGATTCTGGTTTTACAGGTTTTCAGTCTCTTTTTGGATGCTCTGTCTGCTGTAATTGAAACTCACCATCACGACTTGAATGAGTGGCTGTATGTTCTCATCACCCGGTTATTGAATAAGTTGGGAACCGACTTGTTAAGTTCGGTTCAAACGAAAATTTACAAGGTTCTGGAACTTGTTAGGTATATTATTGCAATGTGTCTTCCAATTTAAATAGCTGCTAACATTTTTCGTATGATTCGATAGGAAATCCTTCCCAAAAGACCTTCAGTTAGCTTACATACTACGCTTTCTTACGGATGCAGCGCAGACTCCCAATACCCGCGTTAAAGTAGCTTTGTTGCAGCATCTGGCTCTCTTGGCCCAGTTAATGGAGCCCAGCGAATTAAGCTCTGTAACCTCTGCCTTGGCTGATACTGGAAACGGCTCGAATCCTGGACTCGCCCTCAGCTTAGCTGCGCTCGGCGTTGGTCTGGGTGGTCGTGGCTTGGAACCCGCTTTGATCAAATTAATCTCCTGGATGGGTGATACGAAATCCAACGATGTTCGACGTACGGCTCAGGAGGCCCTTTGCGCACTTTTCAACGCCCATCCCGCGGAGATGACCCGAGTACTGAACAATTTGCCTAGTGTTTGTCAGGTAGCACACTTACTAGCAAAAAGCCCACACTTTCTGGTTAAATACAATTATATTTTTTTAATATTTTTTTAGCAAGGAGCATTCCAAGTAATTCAAAATCATATGCAGCGAAATGCCGATGTCGTGGATTTGGAATGCACACTCTCTCCTGGTTCGTCTCCTTTGCGTTCTCCACCGTTTCGTTATTCCTCCCCTTCGACTCCACAATCTTTGCCCCCAACTCCTTTGGCTACGCATCCCAGTCCTTCTTTACCCGGTGCTGCGCAATCCACGGGAAAAATGCGCTTTGGCAGATCGTTCGATGCTGATGATACGGAGAATCTGAATCCTGAAGATGTATATAAGTAAGTTTTTTTGATCGAAAAAATATTTGCCGTCCTGTATTATAATGCTTGTTTGTCCACTCAGGTCAATTCGGAAAACAACGGCAGAAATCCAGAACTATAGCTTCGATCTGGACTTGCCTGTCAAAGACAAAGCTTCGTTGGACAGAGACAGTTCATCTCAAGAATCTGGTATTTCACAAGCGTCTTCAGGAAGGATTGGCGAACGTTTAGACACGTTAGGAGAAGGGAGAGAAGTATGCGAGTTCTGTTCCAGAATTCGAGAGTCCAAGTTTTAAAATTTGGCATATTCGATTTAGGGTTCGTGTGCTTCGTCAACTTTATCTTCGCCGGTTGGAGGTCCCCGCGGTTCTGTACAGTTGGAAAGAAACGGAATTGATCGTGTTTTATTCGGGCTAAATGACGAGTACGACAGAACAAACGGTAAAGGTCATTTTCTTAGTGGATTGTACCTTACAATTTTGAGATTTTTTCATAGATATGGATGATACTGAAGCCATGAAAAGGGTTTTCGATGGATTAGCCTCGACTGGAGAGAATCGCATACAAGAACGAAAGGATGCCATGAAGCTGCTAATGAGGTTGTTGCAGAAAGGGCGTGTTGAGCTAGCTAGTGATGGGTTTAGGTTCGTAGCACGTGCTGTAGTTGACAAGGAGCAAAATCTTAATTAAAACGTTTAGGTTGCTGTTGAGACATTTGGTTCACGCCATGAAAGATGAGAGTGCCGATGCGGCGACAAAGCAAATGGTGTTTGGAGTGTGGAGTTCTATGATTGGTACCCCACAACTAGCTCCCCATTTTAGTTGTTTTATGGATCTTATTTTGGTTAATATTGTTCAGTCACATCGCAATGCAGAAAAGGAGGTAGGTCAAAATCTTATAAACTGTTTAAACTGAAGTGGCAACTTTTATACCTGTAGGTTTCTAAAGCAGCTGAGCAATGCGCAAGCGTTGTGGTGGGCGTTTTGCCAGTAGAAGAAACAGTACGCATTCTAGGACCTGTGGTGACGGACACTTACCCAGAAAATCAAGCTGCTATCAAAGTCCTTACGAGCCTAATAGAACAGCACTCTAAAGAAGCCGTAGCTCCTCTGCTACCGGATTTGATGCCGCGGTTAATCCAGGTACTTACTTGAAATATTCCGTAATAACTTGAGGCTGATTACTTTTTTTTGTATTGAAAGGCGTGCGAGAACACAGAAAGCATTGTACGAAAAGCTGCTGTCTTCTGTATAGTTGCCTTGTATACTCTTATGGGCCAAGACTTGCAACCATACTTGGAATCATTAAACAGTAGTCGTTTACGACTCCTCAACGTGTACATTCAGCGTTCACAAGGACAAAAACCTGCTTCTCCAACAGCAGAAAAGAGTAGCATGGGGACTTAACCAACGAAGGATATGGAATACTGCTACGTAAAAAATAACTTTCGCGAATTTTGAAATAACTTTTAGTAAGAACTTATTAATGCTGCAAATAACTTCAACTGGGAAGGGCAGATTTTTTTCGCATCCTTTCCTGCGAGTGTGTATTCCTGTTAGGGTTAAATTAATTTTAGTGGCCATTATTTGCATTCGCAGAAGTTCTTCCACATATGAATATTATTCTTTGACGCAGATGCGGAGGCATGCGCCTTACCCTTGGCAATTTTATCACGTTAAGTGAAGATGTTACGTATTGCCAAACCTCTTTGCTGTTTTATTCGGTTTGTTTTTCCCCAAAACTTGTCGAAAGCTTTCTCGTAAATCGTAGCCCAGCCCATCGCGAGTGAAATTATCAGAAGCTGCTAACAGTTTATGCTTGCTGTTGCTGTCAAACAACTCTGGGCAATAAAACTTCTTTAACTTTACGATCAACTAGCAAATTACAACCGTGTGTACGTCTTATTTAATTACAGAATTTGGTAGATTTCCAGTAATTCGGAAGAAAACATTTATTTTTCGTGAGCCTGCTAGTGGATTTGAAGATTCAATGCAGTCTTCGGTGTATTTGTAAAAGAGTACAAAGCGATTGTATCTGATCCATTAATTTGCTTTGGGTTGTACGCCAAAAGCTAGTTTCATTAGCTGCAAAAAATAAAACAAAATGAGACATTCACGGACCCCAAGCATTAAGAAAAAATTTAAATAAAAGCTCTAAGAAAATAACTTAAAAGCACAATAACTTCCATGAACGTCAAACCCACGAAACAGTGGTGATGTGGGAGAAATACGAACATCGCATATCTTAGCGGCAATAATTAACTTAACTAGTTCACAAAATAATTATCTTTATCAGGAAAAGCTTTCAGCTGGGAACAGCAAAAGTTACTCGGGGGTGTTATTTGACGTACTTCCCGGAAAGGCTGTGGAGAAAGCCTCAGTGATCGAGATTGAGTTTGGGGGGGGGGGACCTGTTTTATTTTCCGAGGGTTTCCTTAGTTTGCTGTGTACATACAGTGCAGGAAATGCGTAGCTACGTCGTCCGCTGTCTTGAGATAAATATAAGCTGGCGAATGGCGCTTGGAGCACGTTCAACTTTATCGCGTGAATGCTTTTAAGACGCCTATTTGCTTGTGTGATTCATAATGCCATCAAATGCTCAAAGCATAGAAGCTAAGATAGTAGTCTTAGGATCCCAAGGTAATTAAGCTCTCCTATGCGAACTTTCATTGCAGTAAATGAAATGTTAATTTATATTTATTATTTCAGGGGTGGGAAAAACTAGTGTTGTAGTGCGCTATGTAAACAAAACTTTCGTTCCCCACGTGAGTCCAACCATTGGAGCTTCGTTTTTCACGTGCACAATAACTTTGGACTCCACTGTGGTTAACATGCACATTTGGGACACAGCCGGACAGGAACGCTTTCGATCAATGGCTCCCCTTTACTACAGAGGCGCTAACGGCGCGTTATTAATGTATGACATAACATCTTATAGTTCCTTTATTGCAGTCAAGTCCTGGGTATTAGGTAATATCAGTTTACACGAGCGAAAGTAGCTTACGAAACATTTTATCACATTTTCTAGAGCTGAATAGAAATATCGACGCTCCCGTTGCAATTGTTCTAGTGGGCAACAAGTCTGACTTGGAGAACCAAAGAGCAGTAGACCACAAAGAAGCTACGCATTACGCTGCTTCCATAGGAGCGACTTTTTTTGAGACCTCCGCCTTGTCTAACACAAGTTAGTCTGCTTTATTGAATATCCGCTTATATAAATACACCATTGATTCTAGGTATTGAAGACGTTTTTGTGTTGCTGGCGAAGCAGATCGTTAAATATGCCGCCGAACACCCTTCATATAGCTCGTGGAATGCCGAAACTAGCAATATTTCTGTCAAGAATGCAGATACAGACTCCACAGCCACGGGGTGCTGTTAGCCTTTCATTGTGATGTGAAATCATTGATTAATATTCTCTGACAACAGTATTGATTACCAAGGTCAGTTTTTGCCTTCAGATTTTAGGTATGCTTGACCTATTTTGTATCAACTGTTTATGGTACAACAAAAATGAATAGATTGGATTAGTAAGTACGTCACCCGGGAATGTCAAAACCACATATTGCTCTAGTGATCACTAAAGCCAGGCATGGGAAACTGTAAGGCGAATTCGTTGACTTCCTTTTTTAACTGGCGCATTCGATTTTGCGTGTGATCGTCTTGGTCAGCGAAGCTTTTAAAGTCCTTTAGCTTGCCTAAAAACAGTGATAATTAAAAATTCCAAGCTCAACTACAACGCTTTTTTTACTCGTTTGTTTTTTAACATCGGCCGCGATTTGAATGGCTTGGTCAATAAAATTTACGACTCGTTCAAAGTCTTTTTCCACAAATCCTCTTGAAGTTAACGCCGGAGCGCCTACAATGATTGTAAACAATATCCGCCTTGGTACAAAAATTTAAATTTAATTAATACCGAGTCTCAAACCACCAGGTGTCAACGCGCTTTTGTCACCGGGGCAAGTATTTTTGTTAACAGATATAGAAGAATTGTTACAAATAGTCTCTACGCGCGCTCCATCTAAACTTTTGGGCCTCAGATCCAGTAACAACAAATGAGTATCAGTGCCTCCTGATACTAAGGTATATCCTTTGTTCAACAATGCTTGGGCCATCGCCTTGGCGTTTTTCAGGACTTGCAACTGGTACTCGCGAAAGTGTTCGGAAGCAGCCTAGGAAGTGTACGAGAAATTAGGTGACACCTTTTCATAAGAGGAACTACTTGTTTAAGAGCAACAGCAACTGCAGCAATGGCATGATTGTGAGGCCCCCCTTGAAGTGCTGGGAACACGGCTTGATTCACACGGCTTTCTATATCATACATAATAGGCTTCCCATTCTTGTCTGTTTCTCGGACTCCTTTCCGATAAAATATCATGCCCGATCTATAAAACACGAAATGTTCTGACAAAACATCGAGATAATAAAAAAAAATTAACCTGGCTCCCCGTAACGTTTTGTGAGTGGTCGTTGTGACAACATCGGCGTAATCAAAGGGGCTCGGAATAACGTTTGCAGCTACTAAGCCGCTAATGTGAGCCATATCTGCAAGCAAATAAGCTTTAGCTTCGTCACACACCTATGAAATGGAACGTTATATCGCAACCGTCTTATTAAAAAGATACGCAAAATGCGTTTGATACTCACACTTCTGAAGGTTTTGTATTCTAGCAGTCTGGGATAGGCAGAAGTACCCGCAATGATTATTCGCGGTCTAAACAGTATAGCAGTTTCTCGCAATTTATCGTAGTCAATCAAGCCAGTGCTGACATTGAGTTTGTAAGGCATTGATTCGAAATAAATTGACGTAGCGGAAACCCGTTTGATGTCAGTCATAAACCCATGAGTTAAGCTGCAAAAGAAATTTAAGTAAAGTTCAATAAACGTATATTCTTACTGTCCACCATCTGGCAAATCCAAGCCCATAATACGGTCGTGCGGCTTAAGCAACGCTGTGTAAGCTGCAAAATTGGCTGGGGAACCTGAGTAAGGCTGCACGTTCACACCCCATACTTCGGGGTTTAGACGATACGCTTCTAACGCTCGTTGTTGGCATAAAATCTCAATCTTATCAACTACTTCAGTTCCGCCATAATACCTAAAGCACAAACGAAAGGAAATCAAAACCAAAATGCTCCAACAACAACAGAAAAAGAACCTTTGGCCAGGATATCCCTCAGAGTATTTATTATTGAGACACGAGCCTAACGCTTCTAACGCAGCTTTACTGCAGAAATTCTAAGAAAAATTTTAATAAAATGCTACCTGCGCACATTTATGGAAAATTACTTCTGAGGCAATGAGTTCCAAGCCTTGCAATTGCCGTTGTTTCTCTGCTTTAACCAAATTCCATATTTCTGTGTCCTCTTGGGCTAAAGAGTCTTGGCCTGTCCACTGTGAGACGGATCTTGACGACACTGGGATTATGTAAGACGGTGCAACGCTCTTAGTTATCACCTTAAAAGAAATAGAAAATATTTTAAAAAAATGAATAACGCCGTAGAGAACTTACCTTTTGCAACAACCCTGACTTTATTACACGCTGCATAGCTTTGTATTTTTTTCAGAGCTCAATTAATCGTTTGCTTGCGCTTTATCTAATGCTCTAACCAACCAGGACGGTTGGACGAGAATATCAGCTGAGATATTCCGACTTGTTTCACTGGCCTTGACCGGTCCGGGCTCGCACCTATGTGGGATAGGGAAAAAGAATTAGAAACAAAGGCTCATTATCAACAGCCTGTAAAGTGTATGCCAAACCTCGTAACATTACATTTGAATGTCTGAGATTCGGTACGCGTAATAAGTTTCGGAACCCTCAAGACACCCTATTATTCAACCCCCTGGTGACTAATCAGTTTCGTTTTCTTTTACGTGTTGCACGAAAGAGGGAAACGGTAAAATAAAAAATTACCCTTGGTGTCCTTTGACCTCCCATATTCCTAGTCGAAGCTACAGGTTGTAGTCGGCTTGAAAATCTCGGTTTTGTAAGACTTTTAGAGCTAGAAAGGGCGTAAACATCAAAACGATAAACAAAAAAGGCCTAAAAGACTATTATAACATGTTAGCTTGAAAGCCCTCAAGCTTAAGACACATTCGTCCACGGTGTTTTACAGATTTGTGAGGTGAAGGCCAGCTTATATGAACATTTCAGGGTGGTTTATTTCATCTCACACCCTGTGTGCAGCGCCGCAAAAGGAAATGCGTTTCTTTCCCCATAGTTAAAATAGTCAAAAATAGTCAAAAGGCGGAAAAGGTAACACGGAAATTCAATGGCAGACCACCCAACTGTGAAAATTTAGGATTTATGGAGGGTGGTTTTCCACCATTTTTCAGTGCATGCTTAAAAAGGTGAGCTCCAAAAAGTCAAGTTCAAAGGTTGAAAGTCAACGTAGTTCCCTTTTCTTACAAACTTCTCCCTCACGCAACCTATAAATAATAAAACCACAAAATGTAATAGTACGCTGTTCACTTAAAATAAGAACAACTCTTACATAGAACAGATAAATGTTATTATTGCCTCGCTTAAATGCTTCTTCGTGACTTTTTGGGCTGTTTTTTGGCGTGCTTCTGCGACTCTTGAACGCGAAAACAATAAAGCGAAACGTAATCTGGCTTGAAAAACCAAGGCCGAGAAGTTCGAATAAAAACGGAGGGAGTCAACGGAATGTATACGAGCCAATATAACCGGCCCACACACAAATTGGGTGACTTCAGGGGGTTTTTAACCCCCCCCCCCCCGAAATTTTTTTTCTCGTAACAAATGCTTGCATATTTTTGTTAGCTTACCGGATGCAAGACAACAAATCGTCGAATTGGCCAGGACTATAGATATAAAGCTAAATTCCTGGAATAGAAGAATTACTCGACTTTTTCAACGGAAAAAATTTAGCATCTCTCAACATTCACCTTCGTAGAACCAGTTGTTGGCCTTGTTGCTGTTAATTACCTATCCCTATCCTTAATGAACGACTTGATCTTTCAAACTATGCGAGAATGCGACCCCGACACGTTGATGCGCTTCGAGGCTAGTGAGGTAGTGACAATCGACCTAGTACGATTTTTGTACGTTTTCTGACTCCCAACGTTGTATAAAAAGACAAGGAACTCGACACTCCAATCTCAATCAACCTCGACCAAACTCAAACTTAGCTTGTTTTAACTTTCATTTGGTTTAAGTTTAGCTACAAAAATTTGGTGATTATGAAGCGCAAGTGTGATACTAAGTCGTTTTTCGCGCCTCAGAGTGTCAAGACGGAAAGTCGTGAAGTTTCGGGATTTTCACCTGGCAGTCAGATTGCCGCTCCAGATTCCCAAGTTTCAGCCGCTCCTCAACCAGAGCAACTAGCAGGTACTTCTTCTTCGTCGTTAGATAGTCCCAGGTTGTCGAACATTTCTAATGAAGTGGTTAATGAGAATTCTGCTGTAGCATGCTCCTCCACAGGAGTTTCGTGTAAGTTTTTTGATAACGATATCGGCAGGTTTTTAAACCAATCTTGTGAGTTAGACTCGACAACAAAGCTTCAGCTACTTAGGTCTCCTTGGACGCCTGATATTTCGTACGTTTTTCCTCTCAGTGTCACAGGCACAGGGACAAGAAAATTAAGGTTTCAGATTAGTTGGCTACAGCGTTTTCCCTGGCTTTCCTATTCCCCTTCTCAAGACGGTGCGTTATGCAGATCTTGCTTATTTTTTCATGCAGAAACAGCCGGTAAAGGTTCCCACCAGAAGTTAGGGTCACTTGTTATCATGCCGTTTAGGAAATGGAAAGATGCGATAGAGATTTTTACTCGCCATGGCCAGTCTCAGTTTCATCTTGACTGTATTGTTCGGGCAGAAAACTTTGTTTCAGTTCCCAACTTCCCAACATCCAAGCCAACGCTACCCTAAGAAAGCCTAGAAAGTTTATTCTTTCCACGGCATTTCTTCCCAAAGGCCCTTTTCAGGGCCGCCATCTCACTTCCGAAAGTTATTGCCAGTTTTGCTCCNCAAGACTCTTTGCGTTTACTCTTTCGGTCAAATTGTGTAACATAAATATACGTAACTACGCATATCCACATTATTCAGTATCCACAGACTACCCCTCACCCCCCCGCCCGCCCCCGGAAACATTTTTTTTTACCGGCCTGCCTTTAACCCCCCCGAACCAAAATCCTGGATACGGCCTTGGGTGACTTGCATCGTTTTCTCAATTTGATGTGTAATTAAAATCGGTCGGATAAGAGAAACGTAGAAATACAACTTCATACCAAACAATTGGTCTCTTATCATCAAACGCTTTTAATTGGTTTTAAACAAAAAAAGCTCGTTTTTCGGTACACTTTCTTTTTACTCAATACTCCTCGAAGATACTTCTCGCCCACAAGTTTGAGCGAGATCCGTGAAGACCACACTCATAACCACACCCAAGGAAAGTCATGCTGGGTTTGAGATACTCCGACGACCTACTCCATGTTAAATATTTAAACTAATTTATATGCACTCTCTAGTCCTACCATACAATATAGAATATAAACTGCCGCTTCGCCGCATAAACGTCAGCCAACAGATGATATTAACATATAGTGCTTGAACTAGTTCGTGACTATACGGCCTTACACTTTCGCTTATTCTCTTGACCATCCCACCTGGACGCCAATGTCCTCCAAACGCTGCACCTAAACTTAAAGAATTTGAGTTACCATACATGACTTACGAATGTTAATATAATCGCATAAATAATTATCCGTATATAAAGATATTGGACATGTACTTGAGACTGAATTAGGTACAGTTGATATCTTTCAAGACATAAAAAGAGCATAAAGCTATATAAATTACAGCATTTATTCTCTTACGTAAATTATAGGTTATACTCAACCGAATCGTTAAGAAGAAGTTTTTCAACATCTTAAGGTACTTTGCCCCCCTCTTCGACTCCCCTTAGGTAGGAAACCCATAACAGGATAATGGAACTGCTCTTATTTGGTTCTCCGGATATATATCCCGAGAGTTTGAGCATCCATCACGCGAAGGATCCGTCAAACGCTGTGAACGTCATCTTATCCAAAGAAGTTGCATTACTTATAAAATATTCATGAAACGCATTGCAGCCCCGGCTACACTATACAGCCCCTACGTCTAAGTTATTTGCTGTGTTGTATGCTCTGTTCTTTTTTGTATTTTTTCAGGAGACTGGACTATGAGTCAACAGAACATACATTAGCTGGCCCGCATTTTCAAATATAAACTTAGGTTAGTTTCGTTCCTTTTTACTAAGCCAATTTCATACCTTCTTTGACTTTTAGTGCACTTCACCCTATACAGGTCATGTGTGGTTTAGCTCCGATTCAAGGTAGATATGGAGCGACGTAAAAGTGCTCAAGGCAAGGGATAGGCTGTGGGATAGAAATACTTTACCTTACGGGGTCTTTCGCGGTATTAGATTAGACAAATTTTCAAGGGTGGGGTCCTCTAAAGGGCGATTTCATTTTTCTCCTTTTATTTCCCTTGAGCTCGGAACGGAGTATATTTTATTTCGTATCTGTTTCTTCTAATCACCACGGACTGCGCCAATTAAAGTTGTGTTAGTTCACAACAAAGAAAAAAATAGACAAAAGGGGAACCCAAGGATCATTTGTCGCTTGAAAGTGGACAGCATTTCTGGTGTCCTACTCGGTTTAAACTCTTATCACGGAGATTTCCGAGACGACAATTGGAACCACAAGACAATACCTCCCCAAGGTTCTTATTCGGGAAAACTGGAGACCCTTAAAAGAGAAAAGAAGCACTTCATCGTTCAAGCGTTAAAGGTCTTTTTTCTGAGGGGGGGGTGGGATCAGACATACTCGGTTTGGTACGACATTAGTGGATCACACAGGAGCGTCCCTAGCGAAGTCACCTCAATTGCTCCCGAACGCTGAATCGGATCATTACCATACTTTCGCGGACGTGTGTGCTTCTAGTGGCTTCAGTAAATTTCAGTTAGAGTACCAAATCTGTACTTTGCCGTGCACGTACCTTATAGTGCTTTCATCATGTGGACGCTACAACGACCTTCCCCCGCCGTCAGAGAAGATACTGGTCCTCGCAGCTGGACATTGCAACGTACGAGCAAGGAAGAAATCCACCAGGACCAAAAATTTCAACGGTAAGGATTTTATACCACAATTTCCCCATTTCCTTTTTTTAAGGCTCTAATCTAAGCTAACTCCCTTAAACATGTAAGTAGTACACTTTGTCGGTAAGTTCGACAAACCGCGTAACAAAAAACCGTGAGTATCCTTAGGAGCGTTCTTCTTTTTCTTTCCTTAGTCTACTTACAGAAAAACGACTGTGTGACCGATACACACGATACTAGACTTTCAAACGGAAAGGCCCCCCAAAAATTGACCAAGTTGATTCTCGAAACTAGGTTATGTTTCATCGAAGTGAAAGTAACCCATGCAATGTAACCTTGATCTACGAAACTGAAAGCAGGCGGTGTTTGTAAAGTTTTCCGTTTTCCCCTATACCTTATAAGCATGTATACCTGCTTACCTGCTCGCTTACATATTTCCGGATGACCGGCGCCAGATCTTTCGACGGTTGCGGAACTCATCGCGCATTCTCGACGGCATTTGGGTAAAAACCACGGTTAAGGACGAATTCGCTAAGAAGCATGACCTTGCAGCCGCAAAAGAAAATAGAGCTATGAAAGGCATCCCGGACCGGATCTCGGGAAATATGACCATTCCGGGTCTCGAATTTCCTATATTTTAAGATTTGTCATTCGCAACAATGCCCCATTCTTTAGGCTTTGATGGCTACGGCCTGCGCCTTCAATTAGTAATTCATTTCTGCTCAAATTTAACCGCAGCAATGCATGCTATGCTGATACCAGCCCACGACACAAAATAAGGCACGGGTATAAGAAAAACAGATATGCACTGAAAAATTATTACCGGTGACATGCAAAACAAAGGAAAGGCTATTGTCCAATGCAATGACTGGAACGTCCTATGATTCCTTCTGTCGAGACAAGGCGTCGCCTTTTCTAAGACACCGCAGAGCTTTATCTTTTGTAATTACCATGGACTTTTGGTCTTGGTTTGGAAATGCGCTTAAAATACCCCAAAGAGAGCTAAAAGCTCAAAGTTCTAAAAAAAAAGTACAAACAATACGCTTCGATTCCGCTGAAGGCCTACCACGTATCCGCGTACTAGTTTTAGCTTATAACAATGTTCTGTTTGGAAATAAAAATAAACAAAAATACGATAAAAATAAATAAATCAAACCAAAGGAAAGTAAGAAAGTAACAATAAACAGATATCATAAAGAAAATAAGGAATGTAGTTCCTAATAGTTCCCCAACAGTTATCATTGCAGACTTAGGGTTCACCCCGCGACATGAACAAACAAAATCTAAGAAGGAATTTTGTGGCAGGGTCGTCGCCGCCCGTGCTAATCACCGTTAAAAAACTTGCATTTAAAAGTTGCTCACTGCAAATGAGTTCATTAGATTGCACAACATCTGATACGAACGTTGAACATTGACGATGTAAAACGTTAGTCATCCTTCGTATCATAAAACTTAATGCATTAATACGTTGCCGTAAATGTCAAATCTGGGGAATTTCCCTGGGGAATTGAAGGAATTTCCTCCCTTGTGTCATAAGCCGTGTTTCAAAAAGTGCCAAAATTACCCGTGAATGTTAACCAATGTAGTCTTTCGATACAGCATAGCATCCAAAAGTTCGTTGTATCACAGCAAAAGGTCATGTGGCATGCAAGGTTCGCCGACTAATTTTTCCACGTGGGAGTTGACTCAGACTGTCCGTTAACAAACACATCCGGCAAAGTCGCAGACGCACGCCTATGCGTTCAGGTTCAGGTTCGCAGAATCCTTGACAAGTATAGGAAACGAGCAAAGGACGATCCCAACGAAACCTGGACAAGCTTTTCTGCTCTTCGGTTTAAGATCCTTATATCCTTTACCCCACCCTTCCCAGTCTTAACCTTTGATTGGAAGTACAGAGCGTGACAGATGGAAATACTTTGAAGAATCATATTATGCTAGAAATGAGCTTGGATTGGATAACAAAATTTTGCCTGGCAAAAATCCATCCAAATCACGTGTTGAGATATTGATTTATTATTGTTGTTTACGTTATTTTAAGAACGACTACATTAGTTTTTTTTTATTAGTCGTACCCGAGCTACTGTTTCGCGATCTTTCTGCCAAGACATCGCAGATGTATAACGCATGGTTTTTATCCCGGTTTTTATCCCGCAGACGCATGGTTTTTATCCCGTGTTACCATGGTTACTGTTTACTTCTATTTTTAAAACAGTACACAAAGCTACATAGGTGTACCACGACTACCGTTGTGTCAGAAAACCACATAATCCTTTTCTTGAAAATTGTATTTGGATACATTAGTTACTACCTCGCACGTGATGGAACGATACACAACACTAGGGACTATTTTTGCTTTTTTTTAAGATAAAGTTAAGCACCTACGTTATGCGCAATGGCAATCATTCGAACTTGATTTATCTCAATACTTTCAAACTTAGCCCTAGAATATTGAATATTAGCACCTAGCCTAGAATAATGAATCTTTCACGGACTGGGATTAGAGCACTTAAAGTAATTGGTAGGTTTGCTTCTTATTCTTTAGACTTAAGTTTCCTGGATCTTCAGAGTTGGAACTTACAATAGTATTCTTAGGTAATCTTCCGGATAGACTAAACTTATAGAAAGAACCACATCCGTCCTGGAATTATCGAAAAAACTGAGCATTGTTTTCCCAAAGGAAGTTGTGTGGGTGCTACCTGGCCTAATATTAGGTGATGTTGAATGTTAAAGGCCTCCAAGCACCTTGCGTAGGCCTTCCAAGTGCCTAATTATATAGCTACGTCATGAAATTTCCGTGACGTCTCATGTACCTTTCCTTTTTCAATCTGCAACGCCTCCTTATACATTCTTACCTGAGGTTTTCTCTCTTCTGGTTCCCGTTGCCTCCTCACCTGAATCAGAAACAGTGAGTCGCTGGCCGTTGCTCCGTGCACACCACACGATAAGAGAGAGGAGGCTGTTCGCCCCAAAAGTGAGCCTAGTTTTGCTGGTTTTCTTCTCCAAGTACTCTGACAGACAGGAAATAACGGATACGTGAATGACATTAAATTTTTTATCCGGAACTCTAAAATAGTGGTGAAAAGATATCGCATCCGTGTGCTCCTTTGAATTCTCGTTTAATTCCTGGTAAGAGACAATATCGTGGTTTTACATGTGTGACACAAGCTTGCTGGGGGAAATCTTGATAACTACATGCGACTGAATTGAAACTCAAAATAAGCTAGAACCGTTACTTAGGGATTATTCGCTAATGTCAGGTCACTAGCAGAGACCACGACTAGGCTTGTGAGCATCTGCAACAGGTGTTTCAATGGTCTGCAGGATATTTTCCATGCGCATGTTCATCAAGCCATCTGCTTTTTGGAATACAACGTTCCTTCGTGAGCGCCGGACG
Source organism: Lepidurus apus apus (assembly GCA_022832285.1). Lineage (NCBI taxonomy): Eukaryota > Metazoa > Arthropoda > Branchiopoda > Notostraca > Triopsidae > Lepidurus > Lepidurus apus. The sequence continues at coordinate 18,385 of JAGJRO010000286.1, forward strand.
TCTCGCTCGCTCAGCGAACAAGTCCTGCTAACCTACATTCTCACGCTACATTTGTAACGCATGCAAAGGCTAGGAAAATAGTTCTTTTCGGAGTGTTACGGGAACCCACCTTCTCTTATCCTAAATTTGCCATAGTCTGATCCCACAAAGCTTTCCCATTTTTTGCGTACGAAAGTAACGGTCTATTTCGGGGATGACGTGCGAAAAGATGTCCCATTGTAAAGCGCAACTTCTCCAGCTTCTTTATTTTCCAGAAGGGTAACCAGAAAAATTACAGAAAAGCAAAGGTTGCATGTGTCTTGGTAATCTTGCCTTTTACAATGCTGCACGCTTGACGGAGAAAGTGGTATAGCATATAGGATGTTAAAGCCATCTTGCAACTGTCCTAGCAACCTGAATCCGTCCGTTTGGAATAACAACCATGGTAGTCATCAGGTTGAAAATTCTTCTCTCTCGGTTCGCATTTGGCAAATGAAGCAAAGCAGGGAAAATATCGGTCCCAAGTGAAAGGTCTAACGGCCTTGGTGTTTCCACATTCGTCGGATGGGTTGCATTGCCACTGCAATCTGCGCGACAGTAGAAGACCTTGTAAGTTGCGAGGTCAGTTGAGTTATTGCGGCTTGACCTTACATGCTAAGGCTTAATAGCTGTTCGGAGGCCAATTATTGCCAAAGGTCAGTCTTTTGACCAGTGGCCTTCTATGAAATATACATCGTGCATAAACGGTAACCAAGACACAAGAGCCCTTCAGAATGCCCAACCAGGAAAAGTCGAGACATGGCAATTCGACCACCAAAAAAGTAAAGAAGACTAAAGATATACATGCCCACTTTCACCTGCCTCCTTAAGCGTGGAGCTGCAGGCAGGGCAGCTTCACGTCCTGATTGATATGCAAGTAATTCAAAAGAGCTGCACAAGAACGTGGGGTGAGAGAGAGAGACGGAGTATTATCTCGCAGCGGCAAAAATAAAATGCAAAAAAATGCCCGTAGGCGAGGATCGATGAAGCTCATGTTTTCGCATTTGACCTTTTTTGCAGATACGGAGTACCCTTGAGAGCTGACATGGTGTCCAGACGGAAAATACTTTCTCGATCACGGGACGACCTCAATCTGGAGGCTTACCCCGTCGAAGAAGAAGAGGACGTGTGGCATCAAAAAGATAAACTTTACAAGGTAAGAGCCTTCACTTGTAACCCCTTCCTGTATATTTAAAAACCAATTCCCATACTTGCATGATCTTTTACGCTTCACAACCTAGAATACCGAGCTCTCTCTTTGTCTCGTGTCTTTCCTTCGTACCCAAATGAAGCACCGACTTTCCCCTGCATCCTTACAAGATCTGTCATCCTACCCATTCATTTTGCTCTCAGAAACCAAAACTAGGCATCCAACACGCGTTCGTTATCTTCCAAGAATTACTCAGAATGCTCTCAAAGCACTCTCTTTACCCTGACATCTGTAGTTACCAAAAATTCTGGCAATGAGCTGTTTACCCATCCCTGCAGCGTCCCAACCCCAGTTCCACGCCAATTGCTCAGACGGTGGCCTACATGCGCGATTGAGATTAGCCGTCAAAAAAGACTTTAAAGGACTGCGGCAGAAACGTTCCATTTTTTCTTTCCTGCGTTACGTCACTATTTCACAATCCAGGCATTGGAAGGCAGTCAGAAGTGGTAATGAATGAACCGAATCAGGGTACCTATTTTATTTTTTTTAAAAAGGACTCGCTGTGCGCCTTAAAGAAGCTTGGAGTAACAGTTGCGCGAAGCGGAGGGGGCTACGGCTGACAATAAGCATCGGCTTCCAGGTGAGGGGGAATCGTGAAAAGTGGGTCAGCGCCTTCCCCAAAGGCTTCTGCCATCACCATCAAAAGACGCCCCAATCTTTTTTTCTTTTCCAAAAGCTCAGCTGAGCTTTCCGAATGGCTACCAACATGTCTTGTCAGCTGGAAACAGGGAAAACATTCCTGTATTCGGCACAGAAAAATGGCCAAATAACTTCCAACTCGTAGTCCAAAGGCAGGCAAAAAGTACCAGCTCTTCTTCAGTCAGACAAACACGATTATATAATTTGCAATGCAGTCAGGAGCCCTTTACGAGCAGCGCTACGAACAGAACAAGTTTGCTATTTTCTCGTTTTGCTCAGTACAATGTCTATAAAGCTATTTGGGAAAACCTCATTATATTATCGCAAGCTGCATACGTGAGTTGGGGGACCGGTTACTGGCATACGTTTTGGCGTGTGTGCAAATGCGATGCAAAAACGGTTTTCTTGCTAGGTCTCCGGCAATGAATTAAGTTGCACGTAAAACCTTCCAAAGCCCCCACACAGAACCTTTTACTTTCTCTATTCCGCCGGTACCTATTGTGTAGGTTGCAATGGTAGTAACCTGCACGTTTGCTTAGATACCCTCAAGTACCTTACCTTTGGCATGGATCTTTCGCTACGGAGAACGTTGGGCGGTTTCTAATTCAGTTGGCCCCCATGTTGCAGTCCAAAACTCCCGAGCCCAACCTATGGCTCTCCCCATTCGGTAAGAGGTATAGAGGAGCTTATGCACACCTTTAGGCTGCGGGGGGAAATTGAGGTAGATTGTCTTTGACCCAAATGTGGGACACCGCTCTCCGGCTCTCCGTGCTACGGCTGCTCGTACTATCTCCACAAAAGACTCCAACATGCCCAGCAAACTAAACGAACCGCAACTTTCATTTTCCAAAAGTCACATTCAACAACCTCGGCTGGCTATGACTCGCACCAACCAAAAAGGCTAATTAAGTCCTTTTATACTACCAAAGAACGTTCACGTAGAAAAAGGAATGCGTTCGGAAAGATGTGTATTGCTAGGGTGAGGTTTTCAATGAACTGGACAGAAATTGGACTCGAATGTTTGTATTGGCACAGTGCTGTTTGCCAAAGGTTTAAAACAGTGTCGCTTGCAGCCTACTGTCGGTGTACCCTACTACCCCAAGTACAAACAACTTGAAAGTTAAACAAGTATTAGACAAGGCTTTTCGGAGCACTGTATTTACTTGTTTAGTTTTCGCTCTAATACCTAGGAAGCGAGCCATAGCCAATATCAAAGAGAAGGATGTACCCAAGCAGAGCATGACAAAACTGTAAGAATAAAGACAGTCTTCTTTGGAATTAAAAGAGGGGGGAAACGGTATTTTTTGGTCGTGGCGAAACGGGAGCTCGGGCAAGTGAAGGGAAGGACAATCGAAGATCATCACAGCTACCAAGGCCGTACAATATTTACAAACAAGGCACACTGCTGTCTTAATGTATAAAAGCCCACTTTGCTTCCCTTCACTTCTCTACCAGCTCGCGCGAAGTTACAACAGCGGATTGCCTTGGACTTTATAAGGGGAAAAGAAGACCTGCAAAGCGCATAATTAATCATACTACTCTTGTCTTGGCCAAGGATTTCCGTGGTCACATGTGCATTTTTCGGGACAACTACAAAGACAATCTATTATTCAACTTAACTTTCAAAAATAAGCACAATTATACTTTCGAAAGGAAAAAGCAAAACCTCAAAAAAAAACTACTAATGCTACGACTGTCTCCCACAATATACTTCCCATGTGATGCCAACAAAAGCAATTGTCACTTCTTTTTAGCAAGCCAAGGAAGTCTAAATTACATGCTCAAATATGGTAAAACAGGATGTCAGCGTGGCCTGAGAAGTTTTATACCTATGCCCAAAAAGAGAGTAGAGTCTTGGTTTGCCAAAATCTTTTACAGCGTCCCGATAGAGATGTAAGTCCTTCAGCAAATGACCCTTTTTTTATAACTTACGACAACTGGGAAAAAAACTGGAAAAACACCTATGAACTAGCTCGCCTTGGACCATCCACACACAGAATCTAGTCTAATTTGCATGATATACTTTGGTTCTATAGCATATCGCGTTCACAAGGTCACTCCGTCATTTCAGGCAGAGCAGCTGCATCGCAATCCTAAAAAGTGCGGATTCCGAATTACGCGTTGCAATTAAACTTTTGACATTACAAGCCTATTAAAAGGGCAGTAACGGCAGCTAATTCTAAAAACCTTGGGAGGCGAGAACTGATTCTTTCGAGTTTTCGACTTGTCACGTTTGCTCCAGTAACTGCAAAAAGTGAACCGACCTTGGTTCCTTTGCCATAAAGAATTGTCCCGTCAGAAATTTTCCTCGACACCTGGGTTGAGCCGACTCTCGCTTTAAAAGTGTACACGATTTCCTCTTGCATTGTAACTTGGCCCTGGGTAAAGTGAAAGTAAATGACAAAGGGTCATAGCTTCAATCAATGGCCCCTAAATCGCTAGCAAACCAGAACGTGTAACAAAATAACAAAATCTCACACTTGGTCGCCAATAACCCTTACCCAAGAACCACTCAAAGCCCAACCGCCTTAGTGTTCTACCCCTACAATATGCATTTTAATCTTTCGACAACCATTCCCATATTATGTTTTGTCTGAAAAAGTCAGGCCAAGTCTCACCATACAGGTATTACTCTTTTATTACTTTCCAGCTCAAAAAGGTTCAGAGACAGCACTTTTCAGTCCATTTAAGCCTTTTTCGTGCTAACTCTTGCTAGAAAATCACACTACGGATACGACAGACCACGAGGATTAATCATAGGCCATCCGTTTGCTTCCCAGATCCAACCGAAAAGCTCCTAACTCGGCATGGTGCACTGTTGCAGTACATTTACCTGTAAGTCAGGACAAGGGTTATTACGCGGACGTTGAGACAGCGTTTACCTCAGCGAAGAAGGATGGCTTCCGGAGCTACTGACTGTCCAGCATTCTTTTAGGTTTAGGTTAGGTTATGACGCAAGAAGAGCAAAAGTCGACGAGAGAGGAGCAATTCTGGAAGACCTTGTGCCTGTCATTAGCCCATGTTCGTCAAGGTTAGGCAGCACTGACTTGGAATGGAAACTCCTTGCTGTTCTTTTTTTTTGCGTTTCAGAAGAATCGGGAAGACCTGGAGCAATTGAGTATTGAGCGAGCACCTTTGCTTTCTGTATTTCTTCAGTTTAGAGTCGAACTACAAAAAAGCTACCAGAAAGACCCCACCCTTGTCCAAGGTAACAGGCTTCATATGCGGACTTGGCAAGAAAAGAAAAAAAAACTTGTATTAGTGTAAGGACAAACTAGTTCATCTCAGGGTCGACCAGCCAGCCTGGTCCAATTGTACCCAAAAAGACGTTGGCTAGCAGAGCATGGACCACACCCAAATCCATAATACGCTTCATATGTGTGCCATACGCTAAGCAACAAGCTTCCCGGACATTTAATATCAGACCATCCAGTATTTTATTTTTAAAATAAAACTTGTCCAACAACTTTTGTGGACATAACTGCTCATATCGTGCCTTTCGCCAAACTTCCCGTACTTCTTCCTTGTTATGTCGACAAGCTTGTACTCTCGGAAGAGATTGACAGATTGCAGCTAAACCAAAAACTCGTGCGACACCACAAAAAACATGCTACGCTAGAGATTCAGGAACTCAAAAGACCACAAAAACGTTACGGATACCGCTGCAACGGAAGCTTTTTGAGCGCGGTGAGTCGAACTTCAAAAGAGGATAATATAATAACAATAATGCGAACTAAAGCAGTCCAAGGGAAACTACGGAACTTTCGATTTCAAGATGTTTGGCCTCAAGCAAAATAAGTTTTTAAAAAATATAACTTCGACATAGTAATCAAGTCTTGAGAAACCGACCCTGATCCCAAGTTTGTCACCCTTGTGAGATAAAGGGAGATATTAGACGACTGTTCACCATACTTGGTCAAGATGATGAATAAGCTTCTCTCGCCTTTGGCTTTTTCTTCAATCGCATGAGAAAGGTGAACAAACCTAGCTTTTCCGAGTAGGCGTCACGCAAAAGTTCTTAGCTGTGCCCCGATACAAAAGTAGAAATGCAGTAACGTATGCTTACCTGCCTGTTACGAAAGCTCCAAGCATGCTAGTTCGGGAGTTTTGGCAAGCCTCGTACGAGTGAAAGTCCTATTGGGAAACTCTCCAGGCTTCTCGTCAGCAACTTACATGCGCAGCACTCTGGCGCCGCAAGTCGGTGATGACTTTGGAGATAAGAAATCCGTTGTAGAAAAGTTCTTGGAGATTGAAGCAATCAAAATATTGTGGTTTTTCACGAGTTTTCTGTTTTTTCCTTGACCGGAGCAATATAGTCAATTAAATACTCGGCTGTAAACGCAAGAACTTCCGCAGTTTCCCAAAAACTTTCACTCCTTCCCAGCTTTCGGGGTAAGGTACAAGAACACGGTGGATTAGCTTGACAGATGCATTATTAGGCTATTGAACTCTTTTCATGGAGCGTTACTTTTTCTTTTCTTTTGTAAGCAAGACTTAGTATGACGCATATTTACCCTTTACTTAGTTATTGGCTTAGCTCTTTTTTGAAGCCACACAAATATTCCCAGTACAGTACGCGGGTGTCGCACTTGACCTTTTCAGTATGGTGTGCCTCAGATGGTCGTTCACCTGAAAAATATTTGTTCGGTGCTGCAACGTCGACGTCCAGCAATTTCCCCTACTTCATAAGCTGTTCTTCCTTTCCCACAGCACTACGCGGTTTGAGGTTCACTTGTGTACCCCGTTACCGTTAATGCTTTCAATTTCTTGTCTTCCCACGAACGTGCCTCGCACGATCGTACGTAAGCTACTTATGAAAGCCAATTTGTTACACAGCGTCCTATAATTTAATGTTTCTACGCATCTAATAAATTCCGGTTCCGTTTAGCGTTTGTTAATAAGTTGTCCATGAGCAGTAACACTCAAGCCAGCATAAATTCTGCCAAGCCTTGCAAAAAAAGGATGGTTCTAGCCGGTTCAAACCAGCAAAAATAGCGAAGGTCGCTTTTTAAAGTAACCAGAAAAAGTCGTAAATTTAGACCGTATAATTTGAAAGCCAGCAAGAGACTTTTGCGAAAAAGACAAACGACAGTACACTGGCGTTTGAAAAAATGAGCTGTCAAAGTATAATTATTCAACTTAGGTACGATAGGACTATGAGCCAAAGCAACAATCTGTTCATTGGTTAAGCGGATCAGTGAATTATCGTATGCAAAGGCTTCTTCTTTTTTGAACAACATTGACACCCTATAATTCTATTCTTGAAATATCGTATTCTTGTACGAACTCAGCATACGATGAGGCGGGAATTTTTTGTCTTGACAAAATTCACGGTCTTGTCACCTTCGCTTGCTTGCACGGCGTTTTATTACCGTGGCGAGTGAAAGGATGCCGGAGACACCAGAACTCGGCACGACTTTTTACGAAAACCTTTCCAAAACAGGCACGTATTTATTATGGTTGCGCCTAAAGCTTAACCTCTCGAGACTTTTTAGCCTATACAAAAGCGATAACCTTGAATTCCGGATATTCAAACGTTTCAACTCGGGCTGCAAAAAGGTAAAATCCACCATCATATTTCCACGAACCTGCTTTGATTAAAACAATCAGACCGGAGTCCCAAGCCAATTCTGTGGCAAGCAAGCGAGTAAACATGCAATATGCTTGACTGAAGGTTGTCATAAAATAGCGTCTGTAATATTCGTTTTTAAACGGCTGATATACACATCGTGGCCCGTAGAAACTGCAAAATAAAACAAAACAGCTAAATACGATACTAGGAAAAATAAAAACTTCAATAGGAATCTAACAGTCTTTTTGGTCTAAGGTCGTTTTTGGACTTTCTGGTTCCGCTTTTCAGCAAACATATCGTTTCCAAGAGAAATTCCCAAGAGAAAGCATCACAATCCTAGTATAGCTGATTCCAACAAAATAAAACAAAAAACGACAGCCTGTTATTCTATTTGGCCTAGTCTCTTTCCAGCCCTGCGCTTCTAAGTAGCATGCTTGAGTGCCAATCTAGGCCGGACATGGGACCACCATTGCCCCCCCCCCCCCCCATAATTTACTTTCCTAGACTCTGTACCCTTGTTTCCCCATGTCACGTACTTCCTTATACATTAACTATGTAAGGATAAGAACTTTTAGTAATTTTCCCTATTTTTAGGAACACATTCAAGAAATTTTGGACAAATGGAACTCGATCGACGACGAAATTTGGGCCAAAGTGATCGTAATGGAACGCAACCGTCGTGTGGCTAAAGCCTACGCCCGCGCTCCTGTGCTCACCGTCAACGGCTCAGATGACGGTTTCGATGGTTTCAGGTAAAGAATGCAATACAAAAAACAGCGAAAAAAAAATCCCCCATTCCGAAGGCAAGGATGCTGGTTTGCTTGCATGACAAGACATTCCAACATAGAGATCGCGCGAGACGCGATGCCTATCCCGACTTTTTATATATCCAGTTTTAAATAGCAAAAAAAAGAAAAGGCAGTAGGTTGCCGGAGGAGAGGAAAGTTAACAGAGCTTGTGTAGTGAAAGGTAGATTGACTACAGGTAATGGGAGGCAGAGCATGATCGGGAAGGAAAAGAAGTGACCTCTTTTCCAACCACGACTGAGCAACGAAAACTGCGCAGCACTCTCACGCTTTACAGAATACATTTCACTTTAAACGGCGGAATTTTGTACTGATTCGTTTCCTCTTTCCCCTTAGAATTGGCCTTTGTGGTTTTGATAATCCTATGCGCGACGTTAAAGCGGAAGAAGCGAAACGACACATTGGAAACGTAAGCCCTTCTTGATCCAAAAGAGAATAGAATGAGCGGGGTTTTATAGGGGAGTTTAATTCATTAAATCCTTACAGGGAGTTAAAGTCAAGATGGATGACGCAGGCAACATTCTAATTAAGCGTATATCTAAGAGCAACGTTTATATAAAAAATACCGTCGAAGAAAACAGCGTCAGCAACGACGTGCTCAAGCTGCCCAACGGAGCCTTAGAGATGGAAAAACCTGTCAAGGTAACGAGTCTTTTCAGCTAGTTAATTAAGCAATACAATTGACTGTGAAATACCTTCCCCCTTCTTCCGCCTCTCGTAGCTCTTCGACATGAAAAAATTCCAACAAAACGTTTCTCGCGAACTCAAGCGTGCTTACCCGGACCGTCGTAAACTCGAAACACAATGCATATGCAGCGTAGCGTTTGTGAAAAACGAAGCGGAAGTCTTAGACTGCCCCATCTGGGTAATGTTCATTAACGTTGTAGCAATGGATATGCTCAAATCAAAAATGCCACCGGGTAAGACAAACAAAATACTTATAAATAAATTAAGAATATTAACTACTTCTTCAATTTTAAATATTAGTTTCCATGCCAGCTAAACGTGCTGCAGATATTCGCAACCGACCTCGCATTCCCATTCCGGATGAAGATCCGTACAGTATTGCCGGAAGCGGTTCCTCCGGAAGTTCTGGCAATGGCAACAATACTAGTGGCAACAAACGTAACGATAAACCACCCAAACTACCACCCCGAGACAACGGAATCTACGGACAGAATATTCCTAAGGTAGACCATTTTGAAAACACCTTGGTCTTTTTTTATTATTATTTCCTTCGCACTACTTCGTGAGAGTTGGTTTCTTTATAGTACTGTTCGCTACGTAAACTGTAGTTTGCTAACGTTTACATTCTTTTTGACAGCCGGATTACGACGAAGTGATGGATGAGAACGGTTTCAAAGCCTTCCAGTCTTCGCGTTCTTCCAAGGACAACAAAAACGACAAAAAATACGGTGAGACAATTGTCTGATTTTAATCTCAGCTTGCTCATTTGCATGGGTTGGGCTCTTGGTCAGTTTACGAGCTCCTTACTTTTCTCAGCTGAAAAGAAAAACAAAAGTACATACTCCGGTACGATTTTAACGAGAGACGAAACGTCCTCGCCTCAAGAATCTGATGCTAACAACCGACCTTGGATGTCGAGCTCTTTGAATTTTCGGCAAAAAGTTTCCTTTTTTTTAGCGTACACCAATAAAAAAGTACTATAGTTTCAAACTTCCTAATATTACCAAACGCATCAAAGACACAAAGAGATCGTCGACGCTAAAGCCCAAGTAGTTTTCAGGGTATATCCCATACGTGGGGTGTCACACTATACTTATCCTTCGTGACTCATAACCTTACTAGGAGCCGGCAAAAAACGACAACAAAAACTACACCTTCTTTCGCAATGGTACATGCAATAATAGCTAACTTCGCCCAGTCACGACTGTCTTGTTCGATGTCTTTTGTTTTCCGCGTTGCACGTTACCTTCAGTAGTTAAACGCGGTTAAACACGTTTTATCTGTAAACTGTTGGTTTTTGTCTTGGTTGACAACTTAGTTACAGCTATTGCCGTAACTTAGCTTGCCACAACAATACGCTTTATTCTAATCATCGAGTAATGTCTAGCTTTTCGTGCAATCATTATTTGTTCAAGCTCCAGCGACTTGATTAGGGTATCGTACTCGTTTTATTTCATGCACCATCCGTTAAAAGTAAAACGCATTTCATCGCAGAGCAAGGAGCTGATTTAACGCCCATTTCTCTAATTGCTGTGCTTGATAATTTCAGACGATCCCTATTACTGCGGTTTGAGAGCCCGGATACCTAACTTTGCAAAATCCAAAGGTAAAGACAAGGAAGAGAAGAACAACCGTCATGTAACTAATGGGACTCCAGCAATCACCGGGCCCTTGCCTCATCCCCACTACGGCCAACCTATGATGTGGCACTCCAGAAGCTTCGACAGTGGCATGGGTAAGCAATTTACTTGTATATGGCATATACGTACTCGGAATTGTACATACAGTAGACGGTAGTGCGTGTATATGCTTATGTATATATCTCGTCAAAGACCTGTCGCAACTGAGCACATTTTTCGGGGGGTTTTTTGACGCACAATTCTCTTTGGCTTCCTAAAATTGGTTTTAAGAAAACAATATTGAAAGCGGTGAATGACTGAAACTTATATATGGTACTGGTGTTCGTCATATAGCTACCATGGGAGGGAATGGGGGATCGGAAATTCACCGACTATGGAATCCTACAACTTGGGTGCCTCAATCACATACATATCTGCCTGCACATCATGGTGAGTTGAAAGGCTATTAAACAAATTTCAACGAGAAATTTGTAACGATTGTTAGTCTACGGAATGACACGAGACAGTTTCTCAGACTGATGGGTTCTTGCGTGCTTGCTTGCTATAACGTGGCATGACACAATGACCAAAAATGTCCGGCTTTTGCATGGGCTTCTAATTAAATGTTCTGTACCAAGAAAAATAATATTTTATGGAAATGTATTAAGTCTGGTCCCTTTTGGAAAATACGACAAAGGTAAGATTGACAAGCATGGGACACGCACTAATCCCGACTATGACTGTGATTTTTAAAAATTGGTGTCTTGTTGACAGTGTTAGACGAGTAGTTAGCGGTACTTGGGTCCTTTCTTTCCGTAGATTCGACTAGACTGGCTTCATTTCGTGCCGAAGCTGGCTCGTCTATACGAACACTTAGTACCTCATAACTACGGCAAATTACGAATGCGACAAAACAAACCAAAAAAGACTGCAATGTAAGCTATAAACGACACACGATCATTTTTTCTTTTACTTGCGTGTTCACCTTCGGACACCTTGACGCATGACTTTATGAAACTCAATTCCAGGGAGGGACTTTTTGGCTAATTTTGTACTATGGTTATCATTTTCTTCTTCAGATTCAAAATGGGAAAATTATTGGGACGCCTGATTTCATACCTATACCAAAATTTCTACGTCTTGTACCGACCTCTTTCCACAACTACTGCTACATTTAAATAAAACCCCTAGCCATCCAATAACTTTTTGTTTATTCTATAACAATTTGCTATACCAGGCGACGTCCTCCCCAAAGTCAGCTTTAGGTAAGCTCTATAACTTACACACCTTTATTTGCTTTCGCATGACTCTTTGTCCTCTGCATTGCCCTTTTCCTAAGTCCTTACCATTTGCTCGATTTAGCAAAAAAAAAAAACCATGGATTTTCTTTAGCACAAATGCTATATGTCAATTTCTTAATTTACAGATTCTGATTTTACCGAGTCAGCCTACTCTCGCATTTATGGACGCCTACCCATTCCTAGAAGCTACGTACCCGTTGCTCCTACCAGAGTCTATCATGGGGAGTGGAACTGACAAGCCTAATTAGAAGTCAAGAATGCTGTAAAGTTTACGTACGAGTCTTCAGTGGCAATTTTGTTAGCGTTATTTGTTAACAAGAAAACGCCTGAAAGAGAGAACTAATGGGGAGAATGATTCGCTTTTTAAATTTACTCAAATCGAATTAGATATATTTTTAAAGGTTCAAGTCGTTTCCTATATTTTTTGCGTGTTTCTTCCGTGAAATTAAATTTCCTGTTGAGAGGAGATCGGTGACGTTTGTTACATTACTACTGTGTACATAGAATAGGAGGACACATTCCTTGCTTGCAGCAAGGCAAAACAAACCCTACCCTAAAGGCGGGGTTTCCTAAACTGGACCAACTCTCCTTTGTAAAAAGAAAAGAAAAAATCTTAAAGGATTTGGCTGGACGTTTTCGTAAATATGTTGCTATGTAGTTAGATAAGTGTATGAGAAATCTGCCTGCCTTATTGTTGTCCGTGAGATTTGTTTTCTTTACAGAAAACAACTTTTCCCTACTGCCTAATTGTTACCCTGAAATTGAAGATATGCCTTTTACACTATTGTATATATACCTTGATTCAATAAACTGACTTGGGCTTGGAAATCGTGAATTAAACCACTTATTAGAACTCGAACATATAGGTATATAATAACTGAACTTCTGCTCTTCTTTCTACAGCACGTAATAAACAAACGTTTGTAGTACACACACATAATTTCAATTGAAGAAAAATGACACTTACCTGTCTCTTGTCTTGGCAAATTGTAAGAATCGACGTTCTGTAAATTAAAAGTAAGGATATGGTATCGCACAGCTAAATTCACAACACGTGGTAGACAGTCTGACAAAAACAAGATCTTGAATACGCAGCTACTACGCAGTATCCAGTCTGGTCAATAAAGGGGAGGGGCGACGAAGTAGCTACCTGCTTCAACTTTCCTTTGCGACGACAGGAGCTGCCAGTGGATTTGAAGAAAAATAAGTAGGTCAAAAAACGCAAGAAAAGCCCATCAACAAGATCCAGTATACGGAAAAAGGGCAATCAGTTATAGCAGCCAAAACTTAACTTTATTAAGCAATCACCTTTACATGATTTCTGTACGCCCAGACAATAACGGAATTTAAATAGGAAACAGATATTTAAATGCATTTTTTTAAATCCTAGGTTGCGTAGGGTCACGAAAATGTGAAGTCCCTTTCTAAAATACCCGTAACCCTAGCGCTTTCATTTAAATGTTTCGTACACACCAATCTTGCCAAACCACTTTGACCGCACGCAGCAACCCACGTAAACGATTGAGTATTCGGGTTACAAGAAACCTAGAAACGTTTACAAATTATCTCACATTATTGAACACTACCTACAATACCTTATTGATAGAGGTTACATTGTCCGTGATGTTAACATTCAGCGACTGAACAATTTTATCAGATATACCTAACATCTTGGAAAGTGGATCTTTCTTCGAAATGGTAGTCTATACCAAAACAATATTATTAGCACTTGATATCCTGTTACCACTATTACTAACCTGAATTACGTCGTAAAATACAAGACCTTTTTCAGATACAGCACCAATGCCATTTTCTAGTTTTTCAGATTCAGGTGATGTGGATATTTCCTTGCCTTTATCTTCATCATCGCCTGCTTTTGCTTGCAAAGGTGAGGATGAAACACGGGTTAACACAGAAGGCACAGCATTGAGCAACGATGCAGAGGCAGAAGCATTGGCATCAACCAGATCAGTTCGAAATAATGCCTACCAAATAAAAAAGGGACTTAAACTACAAACGAAAATTGAGAAAAAATACTCACAAATCTAACCAAAGACAAAGGAGCATGAGAGTTTACATCTTTAGGAAACGGAATCGAATAACATCCCACCAAATAGCCAGTTTCGCTACCGCTGACTAGTACGTCCAAGAAAGGATTCTCGCTTATGTCCTATTAATGCTCACCCTTTATCTCTTTGGTTTCTTCGCAAAACTAATCGAAAATTTTACCCAATGCGGTCCCACTTGCGCCCATACAGACGTCGGTTTAGCGTTGTCAAACCCAAAGTCCGTAAAAGAACCAAAAGCACGTCCTCCACTACGAATAAGCGATCAAATAACCCGAATATACTACTTCAAATAAATCCTTACGTCAGTGAATCATCATGAGCATGAACCACGGCTGGCCAGTTCAGCTTCCAAAGCACGGCTGTACTCCATGGCCTTTCAAGGGCATTAACCATCACGGAATGGTCTTCGAGATCCCACAAAGCGACTGTTTTTTCAAGCCCGCTGGTTGCTAAGTAGCGTCTGCCTTTATGAACAGATAAGCCAACCCCTTTGACTCCAACCAAGTGTGCAGAAAAGCTAGTCATTGGTCGTAATTCTAATTGTTCTTCGACCAGTACACGCAAATAAGGAACAGTCGTAGCCAAGTCCCAAATACCCACAAAACCGTTACCAAATCCAGCCACAATCCATCTGATAAGACTTAATTAAAACATTTCTTAAACCGCTTTAAACTTATTTACCGATGTCCTTTAGTACGATCCCAGCACAAAGAAAGACAGTTGGAAGAAGTAGTTAGTCGTAAAGTAAGAACAGCGCGGATCCTGAAGATTGGTAACCTAAGTCAAAAGTTGTAAGTACACCTAATCCAATAAAGTTCCTTTCAGTACTGTTTATCAGTCGTGACTAGTTGCGAAGGCTGTGGAATCACATACAGGCGTATAGTACCATCGGAACAGGCTGCTGCTAGTATTCCAAGCCTTCTCAGTGGACGCTCGGACTGTTCCCCATTGATTTCGGTATCGGGCTCCCAACTGCCAGACGGACACCACTGAAGAGCCGACACTTGTCCAAAGTCATGAGCTAAACCCATCACAAATCTGGGATCTTCTTCAACGCTAGATAATTAGTTAAAATAAAGAAGTGAAACTAGTCATAGGCGAATATAAAGTTACCTTCCATCGTAACTGAGGTTCCCACAATCCCATATTTGAATAAGACCAGGCCCTGTGGATATCTGGAGAACATTACTGCCCTCGGCATTGCTCTGCGTAGCAATTGCCAAATATTGCTTTCGAAGTACATTTTCCGAACCGGTGTCTTTGTCAGGCAGTGGACACCAACTAGCGGCCCATATAGGTCCACCACAATAAAAAGTAGGGACACCTAGCATGGGAAAAGATGAAAGAGCGCCTGACGTATATTTTAAGGCATACCATTGTTGGCGGTTCCTTTAAAAACATTCAAAGTTTTAAAACGGGGTTTGTTGTCCATATAGGTAAGTAACTCAGTAGGCGTCAAGGAGGCTGACGCAAACTGAACTGAAACTGAAGACGGAGGTAAATGTGGTAGAAATTCATCTTCCCTTAAAGCTACATAACCCTTGGCCGGCAAGGTTTTCAAGTCTAGGAAAATACTGTTGGGTGCTGCGTAATTTTCGCGTCGACTTATAATCAGAACGAAAAATTGTAATTAAAAGTGAAGAATTTTTGTAACGATGGCTAGACTTACAATGTCGAAGTCCACATGATCGTACGAAGTGCTCCATTTCCGCTCTTAAAATCTCTCAGTTCTTCATCGTTTAGGCCAAACTGATGTACACATCTAGAAACTGGGGTAGATGTACCTAAGACAGAAGTTTGAAATAAATTAGACAGTTTGGCTCGCAATTAGTAGCACACCTGAAGTCCGGCTTTTATTTTTAGAGCTTGATTCGGCACTTTCATCGCTGCTAGTATTCGAGGATGAATCCTGCCCGTCGTTTGCTATGGTGAACTCATCACTTTTATCCTTGAGTTCTTTCGTTTCATGCATGGTAACATGCTTTAGCATGGTAGACTTGTCCTCCGACGTAAATTTACACATTTTGCAACAGAAAGACTAGATTGAAAGCAAGCTTAATAATAGTTTTGTTTTAAGTAATAATAGAAAGGCATACCGTTGTCCGTTTGGTCGAAAACTGGCATTGGGTGTCGTGCTCTTTCATAGCGTCACAGTTAGTTTCTGTGTTGGTGCAACCAACAAACCGACACTTAGCGAACCCATTTTTTGTTATTTGGTTTGTCCACCCCCGAACAACATAATGATTGACATGAGTCCGTGGGGACGTAAACCGATGTCCTCCAGATTTTTGGAGCTCTTCCACATCGCCTGTTTCTTTCAGTACTTCAAGTGCTCTAAAAAACAAGACCAACGAAATGTAACCAAAACTTTTTAAGTTTGGTAGTTATATGCGAGTACTTTATAGCAGCTGAACGCTTTGTCTTTTCGCCAAAGTCGTTATCGAGTTCTCCTGTGAGTGATCGACTTTTCTCGGAATGCTGTGCTTTCATGTGCGCGTTTAAATGGAGAAAGGGAGTGCAGCAAATTGGACAAGTTTGCATGGCTGCAGCCGTATCCTTAACAGAACATTAAACGATAAGTTAGGAATATTGCAAATGGTCACTTGTTCTGTCCTTCCACAGACTCCCATGTGGTATATGAACCCAAGTACGGACACGTACTTCTTACTACACTTGCTGCATAACAGCCTTTTGGAAAAATCCAAAGTAGATTTCCACGCTACTTTCTTTTCCGCTTCACTCGTAATCTATCCGTTTAGAAGAAAAAAACCTTACGTTAGATTACAAATTTTATGGAAAACACTCGAAGGTAACAAACCGGAGGTTCTCCAGCAAGCCTTGCTTCGCCATTGTGTTCAAAGTAGTTATGACGCTTAAAGTCAGTCTGAAGTACTTTCGCATGACAGATGCCGCATTCCACGTCTCTCTACAAGTTACGAAATCACGCTCAATATTCAAAAAGCTAATTCTAAATCACTAACCACAGGCCCAGAGGGTTTTACACTGGTAGAAGGACGACCTCGTTTCTTTTTTAGGACGGGTTCCTTAAGCTCGTTGGATTGTGCGTTAGTTTTGGTAATTTTACTCGGCTTGGCTTGATCTACCGGAAGCTGAGATTGAGGTAGACGTCGACGCCTGCTAGAAGTTGTATCTGTATCAAGCTGGTCCGACACTTTCTCCAACACTACACTATTTGCCAGGCTATCCTTTCTAGGCCTTCCAGGATTCCGCTTTGGAGTTCCTAAAGTGCGCTCTAAATCCGATAATGACAAATGATTTTAAAGAGGATTTGTTATTAGAGATCTGATTTATTTTTTAAATGGGTTAAAACGTCTTACCATCTTCTTGATCCGCAGTTTGGTCGGTAGTGTCACTGCCCGGCGACGTCTTGAAAATAGGACTAGGCGCCCGGCTTTCTTTCTTTGGTCTTCCCGGTTTTCGTTTTATGGTTGCCTTCTGTGCTACAGGATTGGGACTCATTTTTGCGTCTGAGGGTGGATTTGAAGCTGTGGGTAACTCCTCTGGAATTACACAAGCTTCTTGATGTTTACTGTTTAAACCGTTCCCTACATCAGTTTCTCGTGAGCCATTTTTATCACCGAACGATCGATTTTGAGGTGTGTCTAGGGATGCAAGTGATGGCTTCGGTACTTTCGGAATTTTAAAATTAGAAATTGCAGTTAAAATGGGTGCACTGTTTAACATGTGAGCTTCCGTTGACCCATTCCCGTTTATAGGAATACGCAACCCAGCTGAAGTCGGTTCAGGGGCTTGCAATGTACCAGGTAGGCATGATACTTTGGGAATTTTAAATTTAGAGATCTGATTCGACGCTTCCACACCGGAAACACGTAATGGAACGGCTATACTTGACGAAGTAGATGAGGAAGATACTATATCTTTTTTTAGGACTTCACGCTTGTCTTTGGCTTGACCGTCATCTTTTTTTGTTCTTTTAGCTTTTTTTGGCGTCGAGGAGGGAGTGCTAGCATCAGTGTTATGCTTCTTTCCTAGGCCATGAGCTTCTGGCTTATTTGGTTTGTCAAGTTGGACAACAGATGACAAATTTTCAAAGCTAGTTGAACTGGAAGCAGGCTGAGCTGCCTTCCCATAATCAACTCGTAGCATACCAGAGGCTGAAAACCTTTCGTTTGGCTTTGGTGCTTTGCCATATGGACCCCTGTCGGAAGACCGACCATGTGCCGCAGGATGTGGATGGGCATTCATCACGAATAAACACAAGAGGTTCCGGAAAGATTTTAAACCCTGCCAAACTACTATTTATAGTGTAACAATATATAAACAATTTGCATTGTAACTTACCTAAATCTGTACATTAAATGCACAAAAGTGGCCTCTCAAATGAAAGCAGAGACCTTCTTTTAGTTCACTATGAGACCACATGTAAACACTGTCGCTACCTCCTAGATGGCCAAAAAATACTTATTATATTAGTTTAAAATTACGTCACCAGGACAACAGGAGACACGGACGACCCCGACAGATGATGATGGACCCGGTAATAATCGCTGACACTACGGAATGGCGTTTGGATGGGTTTTTTTTACGAACTTTTTCCAGGTAAGTATAGGTAACACGCAAGGAGTGACGACGGAAAGTATAAGGGGAGAAATCTGTGTGTTTTGTACACAGTATATTGTGTTTTAAGTTATATGTTTTATTCAACGAAAAAACACTATTGGTAGAAAATGCATTTTCTGATTCCTTAAAATGTTAACTGTGATAAGGGGTCCTAAAGGGTTACTTTGTACGCTTAGCCGTTATTGTATGCTGGTTGCGTGGAAATGCGCTCGGTACAAATTTATACAAATATATTTTTTGGTGGCAATTGTTTTGTTTGCCGTATTCGTGTGAGTAAAACATTTCTTGTGTATTTCAAACTACCTACTGCTTTTGTTATCCAATGTAATGGGCTTAAATTGTGAACATCAGAAGGACACTATTCATAAATAGAGACTAACGGGTGAGTTTACAAAACAATATATTGCGCTTCTGTCGATGTAGGTGTGTTTTAGTAAGCAATTAGCTTGCGATTTTTTCGTTTTCCTATTAGTTGTGGAATTTCTGTGAAAACAAGCGACTTTAACATGAAAACAAGAACGTTCAGATTTATCGGATTCAATAGGTTTCGTGTTTCTTTTAATTAATTCGAAAGAAGGCTGAATGATTGTTGTGATTGTTTCTTATGAAGACATCTAGTTATTACAAACATGAGCTTGTCAAGCTTAAGATGCCTTGCATGGTAGATCTTAGTCCGTAGTGCTAGCGATTACTGACATCCTAAGGTCGGGATACGTCGTCCTTCTGTCGGATCTGTCGCCCTTGTGACGTAATTTTTAATACGAGTAAGACATCTTTTAATTCCGTTGCCACTTAACCAATGAGCATACCCTGTTTTATGGTTATAAGCTACTCTTTACTAAGGTACTTGCTTAGTAAACTTTTTTGTAACCAAAACTTTGTATGTTTATCTTTAGCTACTATTTTTTACTAAGCGCCTTTTGGCCCGAAAAAAAAACTTTTAAACTCTACTAAGCTAGTAGCTTATAACTATAAAACAGGGTAGATGTCTAGAACTGGAAATGCTATTTGTCCTTTTCAAGGTTATTATGGACCTGTCGTCCTTGTGTCGGAGTCCTGCGTTCTTCTGTCGAGTCGTCCTTGTGTCACGGTGCCGGTTTAAATACCTCGCATGAGCCCCGTAATCATTGTTCTTATTGATGGCTTACATAGAAAAGAAAGAACGAGTTTAACAAGTCCCAAGACATGAATATGTTTTATTGAAATATATAATTTCAATGGGTTGTTTATTTTGTACAAGGTAGGGGACTTTTAGGAAGACTGGACTTCGTCGGAAGGGAATGGAAGTGGCATGAAATAAGAATGAATCGAAGGTAGAACGTACGATTATTGCAATATAAAAAGAAAACAAAATGCGCCGCTCTAAAAAATTTACCAACTTTTTAAACTTCGCTTCTTGCGCAAAAGACGCCTTTCCTTTTCAGTTTATTGGTTAGATTCCCAATAAGGGGAAGGGATTTTTTTTAAAAATATAAAATACAGCTAAACAGATGCACGCTTTTCAGTTAATTCAATTGTGCCCCAGAACATCCCTGTATCTTCCAAAGGTGGATCTGTAAATACTTCTACAGGGGGTGGAACTCGACTAACCCTTCTTGTCCGCTTTTCGGGCGGAGTATTTCGTATATTCATATGACTAACAGCGATGCTACTTTTGTTGGAAGCTCGTCGTACATTGACGTTATACCGTGGTCGGTTCCCTTGGACAATTCTTCGCTTTAAACTTCGTATTCTTCTGACGAGACCTCTTAGGCTGACTCGGGATCTGCGCGCAATCGTCATAGATGCACTATCTGATTCTCGGATAATTTGAATAGGGGATCCCACTCCGTAAATCACGCCTCCTCCGGACGGATATTCGGTTGGTGCAGAGGACGATAACGGAGAAGTGACTTGCCATTCTGGCTGAATTTGACTCAGCCGCCTTTGCGGGCTATCAACAGTTAAAGCTGTGCTGCCAAGATGACTAAAACTTGCACTACTCCCACCTACGAGAGTTCCGTATTCGCCTGTCGCTTTCCCTGCACCTGGTGTGTAGTAGGATGCGTAGGAGTGCCGGTGTGCGGAAGATCGATGTTTTACCGAAGACCGTGTAGGAAAACAGGAAGGACATTGACACGAACAGCTGCACACGGAATTAAGGTCCAGTAAGGAACCACTAAACTCCTTGGGTAAATGTCCAGAGATAATAGATCCATTGGCTGTTATTACGTCACCCTCTAAACGTACAGCACCTTGAGCAGCCTGCAAAGCTTCGGCTTCGTCTCGACGTTCATCTTCCGTATTCAATGTCACTAATCGGAGAACCAAAAGATTCAGAGAAGCAGCTACAATAGCTAAACCGAACAAAATGAAAATAAGCGCAAATGCCACATATTCGGGCTTGGCATCCAACGCATTGTCTTGCTGAAGGGCAACCATGTCGCCAAAACCAATTGTTGTTAACGTCACGAAGCAATAGTACACGGAATCAAAGTAGGTCCATCCTTCGTACTTGGAAAACGCAGCTGCTCCACCTTAATAAAACAAAATCAATTTGTTAACAAACAACGAGTTTACTTTTTTCTTTCTCTTTTTTTCTTTTCTTATCCCCCTAGGTGGGGGATAAGTGTTAAGCGCCTTACCTGCTATGGTAATGCTACTCAATGTGAAAACAACAAAAATCAGATTTATTTCCGATGCTTCCACATTGCCACACTTAAGCACGCGCTTTACGTTTCGAATCACAAAGGAGGAAAAATTATTCAAGCGTTCACCGATGCTCTGGAACATAACAAGCCCAAGAGGGATGCCAACTAGGGCATAGGCCATGGTGAAGAGCTTACCCCCGATCGTATGGGGTGTTGAGTGCCCGTACCCTAAATGGAAATCCGTCAGTACCAATACCTTGATTAGCATAGTGATGTTGGGTATCACACCCACCGATGGTTGTCAAAACAGTTGTAGCATAGTAAAATGCCCCAGCAAATTTCCATTGCTGTCCTGCTTTATGGGGAACCCCTTTCAATACGACTGTCTCCAGGATTGTGTAATCTTCTCGAGTAAATCTGTACTTTTCGATGAACATTCGCTCCATTTCTAGGAAAGTCCGCCAAGCAAGGCAAAAAGTGTAAGGGAAAACAAACTTGGTATAATTCCTTACAAAGCGCTTACCATCTAGGACTTCCTTGTTTTTGGTTTCATTATTCGATTCTAGAGCATCAAAAATGGCCGCTCCGATTAAGAGGTAGGTAAATGTGCAGACGATAAGTGATAGTGTGCGAACATTTTGCTTCTTCATTCTTAAGTGTTAGGCTCTAAGTGATCTGGGACAATACCATTTGTCCCACTATAAAGGTAAAAAAACTTCAAGGAGAGGGGGAAAGAAGCAGAAGAGGTCGATAAGTAAAGGAGCCTCGACAAGGCAACCCATTAGCTCTAGTGTCAATAACGGTCTCGGAAAGACACATTCCAGACGTCGAAAATCCATAACGCTATAAAAAAACAATCGCTCCGATAGGTAGCATCCTCAACTCACAACATTTGGAGATAAAAATACCAATACCTTCCGCCAAGCATCCATTGGACAATAAGAGGTGTGGAAATTGTGGCTAGATCGGGAGAATTCCGTAGAAACCCCTCTAAAACTTGACTACCTTTTATACAACGCTTGCATGGGATAGATCCATGACTGCAAGACTTACAGCCTACAGCCGCGCACAACTCCACGGTCTTCCCTCTGTTCCCTTTCCCAGACACATGAACCACAGCCGAGTTTAGCAAATCAACATGTCCACCTGGTCACTAAAAGCGAACCAAGAAATGACAAATGGCCCCACATGTCTTTTCTAGCACATGCACGCACAGCAAATTGAGCTTAAGTTACCTCCATGTCGGTATCACAAAAAGGTGTCCTACTATTTAGTTCGGGAAAGAAGGAGCAAGGGTATTGTGCGATCGCTATCGTTAAATATTCGGCACTACGCAATCTTTGGCCTGGTCTTTGCACACTGCATCGACATCGACGAAGTCCTTCACTGCAGGTTTATCTTGGATTGTGCGCACAGAGAACAACTGCACACGGGGAAAGCACCCGAATTGTCGGGGAACCCTAAAAGAGAATTCCACGAAAAGAAGGAAGAGCAAAAAGAAGACACGCGCGATCGATATGGGGCGTAGTATGAACTTTCCGGCAGCTGGGCGGGCCGTCTCCCAGCAAAGCTTACGTCACAGCGTCTATTCCCTTCATCTCAACTTATCCAGCTTGGACTACACACTTTCGATATAGCCCCATGCTAGCTCGACAATTAAAAAAACTACGGGTGGTATACAAGCAATTTAGAAGCTTCACTGTACTCTGTAATGCGCCACACGCCAAGCAGCAGCAATAAACATGACTCATCTCATGATACTGGAAATGTAAAAATGCGGGAATTTTTAGACTGTACAAGTCTTACTTTAACGGTTTGTAATGTAACACCAAATCTGCGGATGACTTCCATATGTAATGGCGCACAGTCCGCAAGTCCATATTAGGATCCAAAACCTTGACAAAACCTCTTATATGTACAACCACCAACGTAAAATAACAAGAAAAGCATACCTGTTCATTGCACAACAGTTCTACTTTGTCCTCAGCTATAGATCCAGTTTCTGTTTTGTCCTTCTCATTTGTAGCGATTCCATTTGCTGAAGACTGGGATGTTCCATTTCCTCCTAATGCATTAGGAGGCAGGTTACCAGTAGGGGTCGGAACCATGGGAGTCGTTGTACCCCCCGATGTTGTAGATCCTCCATCAGAACCGCTGACACCCATCACTTTTTCGTACACATGTTCTATGACCTTCCGAATTTGGATAAAGTCATTGGCAATCAAACGATCTCTAAACAATATTTTCCCTTTAATTTTAAGTATTGGATTTGTGATCAAAATGAGCAACCTTTTCATAGTTTTGATCCCCGCAGTATGGTGGGACAAAAGGAAGAACGGAATTTTGACAAACTTAGGCAAAATGCGATTCACGACTACATCAACTACCCAAGATGGTACTGTGTCATTCAGTAATAAATTTTCCGTCTCTCCACCGGCATCTCGGCACAATAACCTGTATAAGGTTCGACCGCCAACTTCACTATAACACAAAAGCATAGAATAAACTGTAACAAACATGCTAGAACAGCAATGTTTACTATAATTCCTACCTGAATATCACTGGCGTATGAAGAGGGACTGTAAAATATTCATTACCAGGAGGCAATGGCATGTTTTGGCTGCCATTTCCTAACAAAGAGCCTTCGCCAGCTTCTCCTTCCTCGCCATGTTGAAATGGACGTGGCCAATGCTCTAATAGCGCTTGAAGGAGCAGAACTCCATAATTTACTAGATAATAAAGCAAATACGGCTGTTCGTGAAATAATTCATAGGGATTTGACCTATTTGTCATTTACTTTTCTGATCTACGGCTTCTTCAGGAGCTAAACCCGCTTCTTTGGCAGAGACCCAAGCTGAAAAACAATCGTTTTCGTCTTGGGCCAAATGTATAGTTAAGAGCTAAGTAAGACATAAAGTGTAAGCGAAGTTATTAAGGCAAAGACTGAGTTCAAGGACAATTACTCCAGTTTTGAGATCAACGTTGAACCAATTAGGGATGTAAACTTTTTTGTTCCTTTTTTTCACTTCTTCCTCAAAGTCTACTTGACCTAAATCTTCGACCTTCCGTGCCTAATAAGAAAATGAATGCTCGTTTGTGAAGGACAGTTAGATGTCACCTTGAGAACGTCAAACAGAGACACGTTTCCTTCGGTATCCTTCCCTAAAACATGCCGCTTATCGTTCAAGACATGGCAATGCCGAATACTTGGACCCCCTTTGATTACCATGTCGGGTGAGGATGCTTGCGTACGAGGTCCATCACTTTCTGCTATTTCAGGCAGTGCAGGATTCCTTAGGTTTACCGCCTGTAACAAAAATAGAAAACTGATGAAAACAGACGAAACAGACGACAAGATATTGCGATAGATTGTGAAACCCTTACCCATCGCTTGATGGATGAATCTGTCGTTGCAACCCAAACACTGTCCTGATCTGGTGTCAAACACAACTTCAAAACAGGGGCCTTTTCTTCAAATAGCAGTGCTCTTCGCTCAGGTTGCCTTAAATCTGTTAACCACACTTTACGATCACGCCCAGCCGATAAAGCCATCGTGAATGTGTCATTGGTTTGTAAAGCCCACACCCCTTCTTCATGAATCCGCATTGTGGCAATACATCGTTGCTGACCAAGGGACCATAACCGTATAGTTCCATCAGAGCTGCCCGATAGACACTGACTTCCATCTCGATTTAATATTAGTGCTTTGACATTATCAGCATGACCTGACAATCTTCTTGTTAGACAACAACTTCTTAATAAAATTATAAAGAGACCTTTTAGCTTCATTAGTTTGGCGCAAGACCTGGGGTCCCATATCCTTAATACCTTTTCTGTAGAACCAGAAACAATCACAGTGCCAGAAGGGTTCATGGCTAAGCTATAAATCGAATTTTTGTTTCCGGTGAGCGATGAGGCTATAAAAAAACAGCCGATAAAGCAAATGTAAAATGTAATCAAGTAAATACTTGTGACTGTGTTGTTTGATGCAGTTAATGCAGTTAAGGTATTGACATCCCATAAAAAGATGAACTTATCAAAACCGGCAGAAGCAACTTGCTCTCTATCCTTGGCATAGGCCAGAGCTTTCACATAGTCTTTATGAGTGCGCAAAGTTGACATACAAAAGCCTTTGTGAGCGTTCCATACTTTGACGGTTGTGTCCGAACTGGCGGAAATTACTTATAGATAAAAGAATCGATATAAAAAACTTAATTCGGGATATGTGAAAGAAAACCTACAATATTTGCCACCACAGCAAAGAGCTATGTCATTAACCCAGTCAGTATGATGCTCCATAGATTGCTGGTAAGGTTCTTTAGCATTTTTGCAGTTCCAAATTCTAATGATGCCATCACGTCCTGCGGAAAACAGGCGATTCAAGAACGGATCAAACTGGAGGGAGTTTACTCCAGATCTGTGGTATTTTTCCACTTCATCTCGTACGACATATGACACCTAACATAACATAAATATGTTGATTTCTTCAGGAAACTATGTATGTATAATGGAAAATGCTGAAATCTAAAGACTTACCTGGACACGTTTACGACCGCCATGGCCTGTGTTTGACTTATGAAGTGACATTGCATTTGCAGACGTCAACTGACTATACATACATTGTCATATCTCAAATGCAAAACAACAACAAATATATAATTAAATGGATCTATACATCATGACACAATTTGCAGATTGAAGTAAACAGGCGCAACTAAGCTGAGCAAAACAAAAACACAGCGGATATCGCCCTCAATTCAAGTGAAGTCTGTAGGAAACAAGAGATGGTGTTGGTATAGGTAGTCATTCCGCTTCTTCAAACAGCAAAAAAATTACGTACCGCTGTTTTTAAACCGAACTTCAACGTCAAAGTAAAGGTAACACTTTCGGAAATAAGCCATATTTACGTTTAGCCGTGTATTTCTAGACCCATGGATTTTTTTTAATTACTGATCTCCTTTGCGCTACAAATTTAGCGTTTTACAACATGAACACGAGTAGCTGGGGGTGTACGCTAGCTACAAAATAATGATTTTGTCTACGCAAGGTGCGTAAAATCACGTTCAGTTTTAAAGTAGCCTAGAAATACGACTCAGCTTGATGTATTATTAGTTTACAAGGGGAGTTTTAAGGGTGAGGACCAATCGTAGACAGACACACCGTCCTCTTCGCACTCTTTAATTTTTTTTCTAGGGAACCAGAATTCGCGTAATGAACATTATTGCGAGTGTATTTATAGATACAACACAGCACCTTCGGTGACTTAACTAGATCGAATTTAAGCTGAGGCTTGGGCTTCCTTCTCCATGCGGATAAGTTCAGCCAAACCATCGTACATTTCCTTCACGGCTTGGTATTCAGTCAAACCGAGACGACGTTTGTTGGAAATGTCGTAGATGCCACCTTCAGCTTCAGTATGTTCACCACGAGTACCACGGACCTTTTCATAGAAACAAATGAGGCTAATTTCTTCAAATTATTTAAAATAGCATACCTGGAGGTTGAACTTGCCGGCGGTTTCTTCCAATTTCTTCAAATCGGCAGCCAATTTGGGCAGTGCAATGTGGACAGAGGCACGGACAGTTGTGCCCAAGTTGGTGGGGCAGAAAGTAAGGAAGCCGAAACGATCGTGGTGGGAGAAGGGCAAGCGCTTTTCAATGTCATTAACAGCATTGACCAAACGTTGGTAGACGGCTTTAAGATCGCCACCCTTTTGCATAGAGATGATACGCAAATGATCCTCTTCGTTGACCCAGACCAAGAAGGTCTTGTCGTTATTGTGGTAGATACCACGGCCGGTAGGCCAATAACGGCAAGCGTTGGCAGCCTAAACATAATAGTGTTTTGAGAAACATATGTCTAAATAGAACATGTTGTGCTCGTCCCTTACTTGAAGGAATCTGTCTCCCTCCTTGAAAAGGAAGTGATCATCGATCAACTGTTGTTGAACTTCCTTGGTCATGCCAGTCAAAGGGAAATATGTGCCCTTGAGTTCTCCTTCCAAACCAGCCAAAGTGGACGAGACTTTGTCTTCCATCTCCTTGTATTGAGTTTCGTTCAAGCAAGGGTTGAAGGGATAGCCTTCCAAAGAACGTCCGCAGCGTACACGGGTAGAGACGACGAATTGGTTCTAAGATAACACATTTTGTTTTAGTATTGCCGTTTGATATCCTTATTGGTTTATTTCGATTGGCATACCTCAGGGTCCAAGTTTCCCAAGGTGTCAAGATCACCGAATTCCTTTGCGGGGTGCTTGTCTCCAGCCTTGAATCCAACGTGGTAGTCTTCAATGAGGGGGTCAAACAGGTCAGAGAAGAGTGAATAGGATTCGGCATCAGGGGCATAGATACCAACACCAGAGTCCAAATTTTCCACACCTAAGTAAAACAATTAGCCATCCTGAAACATAAAAACCGAACGTGGAAAAACTGAAGTAATTCCAGGGCAGTAGCTTACCAGACTGGATCACATCCAAAAGAGTGGCTCCCAGGGCAGTTTTCTTGTCCTTGAGTTTATCGAAAACTTCGCGGGTCAAGTATTTCTTCAACAAGGATTTGCAGTCGGTGGCTTCCGACAGCTTCTGGAAGCCAGCTTCCAATTTCTCCAAGGTAGCAGCATCCGCCATTATTGAAGAATTAGTCTGACTGTTAATGAGAAAATAAAACGCAAAACAGTCAGTACTGGGTAAACAGCGTTTCACATAGCTAGTGGCTAAAACATATGACTCATCGTGGGAAAAACCGCAAACGAAAACTGCTTGGTAATCAAGCAACGTGGAAAAATGAATAGTTTTACCAAAGGTGCTACTGGACGGACTTGTATGCTTAGCGGCACGTTTATCAAGTATCAAATTGCACAAGGTATTTAAAAACGAAAAGAAACGACCGTCAGATTTTCGATCCAATGGGTACAAAGCAAGACAAACAGTCCTATTGAAAATTTCGACGACACTCGACACCAATTTGCCTTCAAGGCTGCCTGAGTTTTCAAAACCCCATATTCTTTTGATCCTACCATACCCTGCCTTTAAATTTCCGACCGATCCTGGGGAAGAGGTCGGTAACGGCGATGAAGCGGAAACGGTCTGGGCCTTTGGGGTGGCTGTACAGGAATTCCCCATGACGCTCGGTACAAAAAGATGTGGAAACTTTTGCGAATGATGTCTATAGCTTCGATGGAACTACGTCTACTGGTGCACAAATGGCAGCTGAATATAGTGGGACTGGAATAAGGGTTGCCGAGGAGGGGTTGTGGCTTTGGTGCACGCTTATACGTCTGGAACCTCAGGAAAACAGATCGATAGATGCGTCCTACGAAATGAACTCGGACTACAGGCATTTGGGTTCTGAAAGTCAACTTATACAGACAGGCTAAATAGCATTATCTCACGTATAGGGATAATTATACATGAGATAACGCTCACACACAACAACGGACCCTGAAATGCACGTATTCACAACACAATCACATTAACAAAGGGCGAACTTCCAGATAAAGCATTGATAACAAGCACGGGGAAAAGGCAACTCAGAGAGACGCTGATTAACTTTTGTTAATTAACATCTCCTGATACATTAAAGACAAAATTTAACAGGATATAAAAACCGCTCTTACCCGGTACGGACCCAAAGGAGCGAAGAGAGACGAGTGGCAAGGGAATGGTAGGAGGAAACTAGTTTTATTCTATACTCTGGGGTTCCACCTCGCCCCTTCTCTTCGCTGTACGGAAACCTCCTACTCACGCGTGCATTGTATGACGTTCAAGGCAGTCTCCCTCCGACGAACCAATAAGAGCTAGCTCCTGACATCACGTGGTCTACCGGACGCTGCATCGACCCATTCCAAGGACCAGATTTGGCAAACGTTTGTAAAGCCCAATACTAATCGCGTAAATAGGATTCCCCGCTCGTAAAAAGAAAAAACTTTTAAATTCCTTAAAAGGAAGAAATTTAGGTCCGTTATGTACACATTTAGTGCAAGAAAATTTCTCGAGCTAGAAAAATGCTTTCTCAAGTCAATGCCCCTATGACTGCGGCACGAACTATACGCAATTGTCGGAAATACAAATGTGAATTCCAACCCCTAGCACCCTTTATAAATGAAGACAGGAAGTGTCCTGAAGTCTAAAGCTACGGGACTCTTTTTGGCAAGCTGGCCTTCAACTCGGAAAGCATCCTTAGGGCACTTGGCTTGGCGGGGGCTCGACTCCTAAAATAAACCGCAAGTGCGATCATTCTAAAAATTCGAAGTATTGTTGACGCCGTTGCTTTATAGACGTACGACTTCAGAGAACGAGACAGAAGTAGAACCCTTAAATACACGGAAAGTTCGTTCAACATTTTTGTAGCCACAAATTTAAATGGCTCACCAAAATTTC
The DNA here is from genome assembly GCA_022832285.1 of Lepidurus apus apus. Lineage (NCBI taxonomy): Eukaryota > Metazoa > Arthropoda > Branchiopoda > Notostraca > Triopsidae > Lepidurus > Lepidurus apus. Next base: position 47,915 of record JAGJRO010000286.1, read on the forward strand.
TAACAGAGCGACCATATCTACCTGCTCTCAGAAAAAGCATTTGTATCTCAGCTCAGCAAAATTAACCTTAGGGAGAGCCAAGGGGGAATCCGATACAATATTGGCGCGAGTCCACTGCTTCATGCAGTGGAATTTTGTTTCGTGCAAGAAGCTTTTTTAGGATTCTCACGTATTTTGTTCAAACTGAACGAAAAGCACCTGGATGTCTTGGCGAAGTCAATTTACCTAATTCCAAGATAAAGCTGGTAAAGTTTGGCCAACTGCGTGCTGAAAGGTAATCGAGCCTTATCGAACCTTACATGCCGATTGACATGATATAGCATCCTTATATAACTAATCCCAGTGTTTGCTCTAAGGTTCAGTGGAACTCACTTGAGCAAGGGTTAAAACTTTATCGAAATGATGAGTCTGGTATACTCTGATGAAAGTACAGTAGTAATAAACTAACAATAAACACATCTTCGTAGAATTAAAGAATACATAAATTGATGGAAACTGCTACGTCGTAAGCTTTTCTGGTGCCATGTTCAGTAAACAGCCAAAAATCCGAATAGCGCATTCGCACTCCCGGGTAAAAGCGACTAAAATAGTCTTGCCTGTTAACATCTTATCACGTGATTATATACGGGGGGAAAATAGGATTTTTGACATTTAAAAAAACAAACGATGATCTGGACAAAGAAAACAGAAAACGTTCACTTACCTAGCTTTTTGTTGAGCGTGTTGCCCTTCCCAATAAATCATTAGAGCCATAGCAGCAACCAATATTAATAAAGATAAGAATCCAGCCGGATTTTCCATGATTGCACGGAAGTTTAGGCTAACGGGGCTGCGGTTATTAATTGTTAAAGTAAGGGTAGAGCCGGTGTACCGTACTTCACAATACACGCAAACACTATGAAGTAGTTTTGCTATATATTTATATATAGATAAAACAAGTGGTCATCAGAAAAGTAGGAAGAAAGTTAAGAATTTTGGGAGAAACATGAGTGACTATTGTTGTACTGTAGGAGATCACTTCAAAGAAAGGGTATAAATGCGCGCTACTCGCACTGACTGGCGGAGAATAATTTTACTTTACCGGACATCCACTTTTAGGAGTTTGTTTTTAAGAAATAGTATGAATTTTTACCTACTTAAACTTACAACTAACCCTGTTTAATTAGACAATGGGAGAAGCACCGACAAAAGAAAACGCACACGTCCTTCCTCAGCATATGGGCGGAGGTCCCCACGGTTTAGGTAACTAAAGGAACTTTTATCGATACTCTAGAAGCATATGCAATTAAGCCACGCTTGATTATATAACAAGTTTTAGATTAGGCGCTTTTAAAATTTGACCCGTGTTACTTTTTATACGGTTAATTGATGCGAATTATTCAGGATTGAATGTAACGTATTTAACATAGGAGACCCTGACGACCGAAGGCTACGTCGAGTAGAAATGGACGTTTTGATTCCGAAGAAAATGAGGGATAAGGCAAAAGCCGGTCCTTGCAAACCAGAAGTCGAAGGTAACTTAAAATCCGGGTTTCCAGTGTAAACTTACCACAACTTCATTTGACCGTAACGCTTGTAGCATTTACCAATTGCTGCAAAGATCATAGCCTAGGCATGGTACTACTCTGTCGAAAGGAAAATGCGACGTTAAAATCTTGCTTGGGAAACTGGTACGAAAACGCCGAATTTCGCCAAGCGTGTACAGAAGAGTATCTGCAGGAACGGAGTGAATATCGTGCAACGGGTATCAAACAAAGTGCAAAAAGAAAACCGTCTGATTCGTTTTGAAGATTAGCATGTAATAAAAGTCACCGTAGAGTAAAAGTCAACCCGTAATACACGACAACCATAATTTTTTTATATATTTTACGTTGGTTAGAATGTTTCGTGTACATATACCATAAAACCGAGTTACTCCTTTAAATTGGAACTACTACTAATTCAATGAGTTAACCCCATAGTTTATCCTTTAGCCTTGCAATAGTAAGTAAGATCTTGGAACAAGATTCCAGCATGCAAAAAGTGTCAAATTCACATGGCCAACATCACAGCAGCACGTTTACATCTGGTTAAAATGCTGGAAACGGAATGAGTTCTACCAACATTGTATATGGGCAACTGGAGCTTGATCATGCAAAACAACACCAGAGAACCTTGCCCAGACTACTTAATAAGGTCTCTGGTATGTCACCAACTGAAGAGCAATCATCTTAGTGAGCTTGCTTCTTGTTACCCAACGATTGGACCACGTCTTTCCACAAGCCCACAATCGTCGCCGGCAACTGGACCTCGCGGTTGACAAGGGGAGTGCGGTCCAAACCAGGTGTCCTTTATAGGTATTATGAGTCTTTCGATTTTTTTTAAAAACAGACAATAAGCATACCCCTGGCAAACTCCCGAAGTTTGCATCGATGATGCGGCCCCTTCCGTATTCTTCTTAAAATTGTGTACCGAATAGCGATTGTACTGTCCCCAGATACTGTTCATAAGTTTGCTATTGTACTGCGCAGGTAGGTGGTCCACATCTTCAGTAGAAAACAGAAAACATTTATATTCGAAGTACAAGGGCAGACATCTGACTCAATTTAACTTACAATTGTCAGTTATATTAACGCCAGGACCACTTGGGAAGAAGAAGTCATCCTTGTACTGTTTATATTCGGACTTTCCGCCTGGGGTGGAGCCGTTTTCTCCGAGCCCAGCGTTTTGCATTGTAGTTTGCTGCACTTGCAGTTCCATATTCCGGCGCATCTTCTGAGCCGTATGCAAGGAAAATGGCACAGCAGCCATATCGATACCCGAAATTTTTCCTGTTCAAACACAGAAAACAAAGATGCATTGAGTTGGATTAATCAGAAATGTGGCTAGAAAGATATTACTATATTACCTGTCAAACGCCAAATAGACAGTTTGGCAAACTTCTGAAGTACTTCTCCTGAATTAAAGTTGACTTGAATTAAGTCCAAAAGTCTAATCTGGGGATTATTATTGACTAGATCTAATTTTTTGAGTAGGTCAGTCAAACAACTTGCGCGCTTGGCTTCAAATAACATGTAACAAACAATTCTTGGTACAAAAATATGATCACAAACGCTTCTATAATCACTGATGTGGCGCTTAATTAGCATTCAATGCAAAGGCGCCTAAAATGCAGCTCAAAAACTGAGAGAATAATGGAAAGCTCGGACACAACAGAAACCTCCTTTTGTATGGGCTCGGGCTTGGAATGACGTTGAACAACGAATGGTTGGGTGTCTTGAGCTTTTGTACTGCTACGCGCCGCTAATTTTTTTTTCATGTTTTGCTATTTCTAGGACAGCAAATTATATAACAATTTCTGCCTAGTTTGGAACGTTATATTGGAAATAAAATGCTGTAATTCTCATTTGCTGAAACATTAATCTCAGTAGCATCCGTTAACGACAAATGTTATTGACAGGGTGGGGCATCTCAAATAAGAGAGGTCATACAGCATTTCTTTTCTTCATGGTTTACCGGGCTACGAGTTAAAGCGCACGTAGACCTGATTTTCTTTCGCCCCAAGCCGGAGACAAGGGATCTAGAGAATTGTAAATGTACTTTACCTTCTCCCCAAAATTTATTATTCCGAAGAAATGTAATCAAAAATACGCAAAAGGTTAAGTGCGAATAACAATAAAGGTTTGTTTTGTAACGTCATCATTCCGCACGTAGCATTAAGTTGTTTGCCTTGATCAGCCCAAGACCTGTGTTCCAAAGTAGTAAGGGACCATACCTATAAGCTTTCATTTACATATGTTGTCGAGGCTTAACTAAACGCCCTGGGCAACTGACTAGCAATCTAACCGGTTCTAGATACAACCTGCTCTATGCCAACAGACTTGTCCGGTACAAACGGTTCGTTTTTATAGAGCATATAGGCAAGCTATAGACATTAGATAATGAAAGCACATGGGCGATTCAAGCAAACGAAAACCTAGAAAATCAGGGCCTAAACGATGCATTTTTATTATGGAAAACATAATTACAGAGTAAAATATACCACTCACGAATCGAACGTTTGTAAATGACCTAATTTGTACTAGGGCGTTTTATACAATGGTCCTTCAGTACGGCTGTTTTCATCCAATTAAAAATGTTCTTTGCACAAGATAGCATAGTTGCATAGCCGCAGAAGCATAAACAGTACTAGGTATCGAACACAAGTACTTCTTTAGGAAATTAGGGTATTGAAAATGTGTAATAAAATTGTAAGGTAGAAAATTATGCATTGAGAGCAGTTATCCAATGCATGCGAATTACAACTACTGTGCGACTATGGAGACGGACCAAAAAAATCGCGGGAAACTTTTTACAGTCACTTGCTTTACGAACTTTGTCCGATGATAACAACCAGTAACAATTTACGGCAGGTCCCATAATACTTTCTTTTTTAAGGAAACCAAACCTATCTGTACAAATTTTAACAGAAAAGACGATAAACGACGATTCCCCAAAATGTCACAGGGGCAAGAACGGGGCACGATTCCTAATCTGGTGGCAAGTAAGTAAAGAGCCGATATTTATCTCTGATTAGAGGACGAACGTCTTGGTTCTGAAACAAGACAATGATTATCGGACTGATCGAAACATTACAGAAAAAACCTACTATAGCAACCAAGTTTTCCAAAAACGGTAAGACTTTCATCAGTTCTCTGTCGCTTTGATCGACAAACCAACTTTCAATAGGAATACCATTTTCCAACTAGCAACACATTATTATTACGGACAAGTTAGGTTAGGTATTTTAGTACCTGATAACCGAAGGCTTGAGGCGAGTTGTCTATTATAACTGTGCGAGATAAATCTCTCCCCAAAATTGTCAAGTCTTTAATGTAATTTCCATTAACGCACACACAGTGCTCTCGAAAGAGTCGGTACCTTGCAAAATGTTAGTTAGAAACGACACGAAAGTGCAACTTATTTTTTTTACTTGATCCACTTTCGCTGCGGATCCAGTAAATTTAATAATTTATCGGCGTAAACTTTCTTGGAAGCCGTAAATAAGATAACTTCATACATGCGAGAAACGCGCTCCAAAAACTCCCGGAAAAATGGGCGAGTTCGTACGAAAACTTTATACGTTGTATCTTGGAAGAACACTGGGAAAGTAAAAGCCGCATCTTCTAATTCCTGTAGACTGCAATGAACGAGCGTTTCATCCTTAAAATATCAATAGTTAGCAATTTGTTCAGACGGATACGTTAATATTTACAAGGTCCAGAACGAGCGAAAATGCAGGACTGCTTCTCGTTTTCAACGGCAGCGCCGGACACCGTCGTCGCATTTCAGGGGTCAGTGGAGGCAAGTGCTTAATAAAATAGTAGGGATCAAATGTTTCCCAATCAGCTTCGGTCTCTTCTGTTGTCTCTTGCGACGCAGGATAAGTCTGAGTATAAGTTATTATTTTCCGAGATTGCGACACTGAAGTAACGAATGAACTGGAGGGATCTAAAGTGGTGGTACTGTAACTGACAATCTGCACCGAGGTGCAATGAGGGGAGTTTTCTTTTTCCTCTTCCGTTTGACCTACAAGATATGAACATTTTACTTGTACCGATTTCACCATGCATAAATCTTGCTTCATTACTCAAGACATTACAAAACAGACAAAATATTTCCAAAAACTGTGAAATGTACATGGAATTAAATTACCCGTCACAGGCCGTACTTCCTGTTCAATCGTCGTGAACTCTGCGGACAACACAGTGTCTAAGACGACTTCATTCGCACAAGACGTTTCGGAAAGCATGTCGGCGACCAAACTTATATCGGAAGGGTCTATACAGTCAACTGTCGTATCGCAATTGCTTGCACTGATACGCGACAGGTCTTTGCTTTCAAGTCGTAAGTTTTTTCTTCTTGTGGGTCTTACACCAGACCTCTTATTTGCGCTCGGATTGGGAGTAAGTCCAGAAGAAACGTTTGATTTTCGAGTTTTCCGTTGCTGATCATCAAACTTGGCCTTAACGGGTAATATCTCACAGTTTTCACAACTGTTCTTAGAAGCACGCTTGCGAATCGAAACGTCTCTTCGACTGGTTTCAACAGGGTCCCCAACGGAAGGTTTTTTCGGTCTCAGATTAATATGTGCTTTGGTATTGCGGCTTCGAAGTTCAATTAAAACTGGGGATATATTGGACTGGTTTGCATGGGCTTTACGGGTAAGACGGCTACGGAGAATGATCGTGGCTGGTAAGGATGTAATAGCTTTTTTATTTGCTTTCGCAGGTGAATCGTAATAATTCTTGCTACTCATAGCCGTATTAGCAGAATTACGCTGAAGTCGCGAAGGGACTGTCCTCAATGTTCGCAGACGAGCGTTGCGGACTTTCATGGCGAAGGCCACTTCATGGCCGTCGTTCCAAATAACGATGATTCCAAATCTGGAGAGCTATTTAAAAAAAGAAGACGGTCAAACGATTAGTGGACGACACATGTAGCAAACTTCGATAAACTATGCGTGAAAACACAAATAGACGCTCGCGGACACACCACACTCACACCCGCTGACCCAAGAAATCAATACGGGTCGTTACCAACTTATGACGCAGACTCAATCTAACGCTAATAATTATTTTATTCTACGAAAGCGTTAAATTTAACTGCGACTCTTGGTTTTTCTTTATATAAACATAATACAAATCACACAATTACAATGTCTTAACTCAGAATTAGTTTACGTTAGATATGGAGTAGGACTGTAGGACGCTTAATGTAGAGCTTGCAGAACGAGCAGTAAATTTATTACTACAACCGCAAGTGATCGGGTAGACGTTACGATGTATCCTTGCATGGACGACATAAAAGCAAAAGAGATGTGTAAGCCAGGAGCAGAAACACTAAGGAGTCCTACTTTACAAGTGATTTCCATCCCCTAGGCTAAAATGAATCGATTTTCTCTTCTGTCGTTTACATGCGTGATCATAGGAAGCTACTTTTGACAATATACTTGCTGGGTTTTAATGAAATGGAGACACGCTAATGTAAACATTACATTGCGTAAATCCCAGCCTGTTGGAAGTTATTAGATTGATAAATTTAAATACAAAACATATCCTTGCTTGATTGGTTCAACCTAACAGCAAAACAATGCTACGTACGTATAAAGAATACCTAAAACCCACCATACATAAATACCTATTACCGAACTAACGCGTAACGGCTGCCCGAAAAGCAAAAATCTCTCATAACCAAGAGAGCATTAATTTAGGTCAAAATTAACAAATGGCCCTAAGATCCAATAACAAAGTAAAAGCTTAGCCATAACAAAACACTTGAAAACGAGAGCAAGTAGTTATTTTTACCGATCGAATTTACAACAAATCGCAAAAATATACCTGAAAACTTCACGAAAAGACCCGCGCGATTTGACTTCAACACTTCCACATTACCGCCATGTTGGAAACGATTTTCAGCAGCTCAGCCCGCGTTAGTTCCATGCGCTGACGTAAGGGGTAAACAAAGGGAGGGAAATTCAAACAAAACCGTTTGTAATACTTACAATCAAGGCGTACAGGTCACAAATTCGTTTTCAAATACTGAACAAACATAGTACCGAGTTTTGAAACGTCTTCTATAGTATGAGTTTTGGAAAAACTTATAAATTGACGCTTAAGCCTAGATAATTCAGCCATGTTGTAAGACCTTGATAACACCAGTTTTTCCGTGGTTGTTGGAAAGGAAAATTCTGCTCCAACACCCGCAGTCTTTTGCATTTCAAGGATACGCTACACAAAGCAAAAATAAACGAGGTGTACAAGAGTCAAACCAGCTAGAGCTTACCAGGACGACAGACTGCGTAGACTTATCCAACTCATAAAGGAAGTTTGTGCTTGACACAGGTTGCTAAAAAAGTCTAAAAATTAGTTTTTTTGGAAAGTAAAAGAAAAGCATACCAACTGCGTAGACTGATTGGGTGCAGGTGCTTTCCTATCAAACAGAGCTTCTGATATTTCTTTTACGGGTAACTCTTCGTCCGGTACGGCTGTAAATAAGGGTGCATCCCACCGATTCCTGCCTTCTGGAACCTCATACCTCATAACCAAGGCGTCAAAGACAGGCTTTTTATATTGCATTTCGTGTGCCCTCGATTCATTCCAGCTCCATGCTTTCTCTGGCAGCACCTCACAGTATATAGTGACCTGTGTAGTATGACAAGCTTTCGACATGCAATAAAGCTCATATCGATATCCTGGAAGAGTTTACTTCCATGAATTTCATTCCATCACGTTAATAATAGCTAGGATACCTTTTATATAATTTAAACCGTCCAGAATCACAACACTGTCTTTGCCAACAGATCTTTCCACCGCTGCTTTTAAAACTCCTCTCAATTGTTTTTCTTTGCTTGAATCTAAAGATAAGAATAAAAGGTACATGAATACGAAGAACTTCCATGAGTACATGAGTATGACATGTCTAGACTAAAATTAAAATGACATGTTATGGGATTTACACGCTTTCAAATCATGTACGACCTACCTAAATAAAAGTTCTTGTCTTGTGCTAAGTCGTTTTCAGAAATAACTTCGACTGTTTTTTTCAAACTGTTACTAAGATGTCTTACAAGTTCCTCCCGTCTTCTCGTTTTACCACTACTTGGTAACCCTGTTATAATTATTAACGGCATTTCTCCGGAGTTCTAGCACGTTTTAATGTTTACTTGGCTAAAAGAGTAGCATAAGCGTTGTACAGCGGGTGAGGATGAAACGCGAAATGCGATACACGAAATGGTTCAACGCGAAATGGTTCAACGCGAAATGCTCCTGCAAAACTGCGCGAGCGAAATCCAGCGAAACGAGGTAAAATGCAACATTTCTAAGATTGTATTCCTTAGCTTAATTATCTAAATTGTAGTCCTTATCTATCTTGCAGATCACATCTAAGTCATTTTCTTTTACTCCGTCAATTTCGAAGTCCCTTTTGGACTCTTTAAATTTACTTCTCGTCCAGAAAACCTTTTGCCAATCCGAACCATAACATAAATCTGTAAGAACACTTTCTTACGTATGCAAGGAATGTTCCCAAGCATTTCGGTTAACATTACTGGTGCACTTGGTGACTTAACTGCTATATGTGTGACCAAAAACCACATCGACCACCAAATATAAATATAACAATTCCAAAAAAAGGTTCCAGGAAGATCACGAAGTAAAAGCTTAATGTTTTTTAATTTTTAAGATACATTTTTTCACATTTCTTTATCTTCGCTTCGTTGGGCCAATCTGCAATTTTTTTCAAGATGACTACGGGTCTTGCATCTATTAACACTATCCTCAGAAACTAAAATAAAGGCACTACTTTTCTGCATAATTAGAGGAGTACGAGTCCAAAACTTACGCTTTCGGGCGGCGGATGGCCCCTTGCCCGCCCCAATCCCCTCCCCGGCTCCACGGGCAACCGCCTCCGCCGCATCAGGGCCTGCTTCCCGTAGGGCTGCCGTTACTGCGGCAGTAACGGCTGCCCCCACCATGCTCTTGAAGTAGATTAAAAATTGGGCGTCAGCCGCCGCGTTCTCTGCGTTCATACGGTCTTCTGTACAGTGGCGTAACGAGGCTAAATGGCGCCCGGGGCAAATGAAAAAAAGGCGCCCCCCCTTAAAAAAACGAGACATCGGAACGCAAAGATCATATTA
>JAGJRO010000287.1:0-57493 GCA_022832285.1 Lepidurus apus apus
CTCAATGAAGATGGTAACTCAATAATGACAGTAGTTCTGTAACTCAATAATTCAATTTTTTTTTCTGTGATTTTGATAACGACAAAAAATGCGTGGTTCGTTTCCTGTACAACATTTTTCTGAAACAACTAAAGCGAAAATGAATGGGAAACAAACATAAATGTGCTCCTGTGTTCCAAATGATGTATGCAAAAATACATACAGTTCTTTATTTTTACGATATACTCGTCCCCCAAGTGAGTACATTGTTTACTCATCATCGTTTTGATCAGCTTGCTCATCATCATAGTTTTCAGCTCGTCATATTCAATTCAATGAAACAATTCGTACAGATGTCACTCAGTTACCATAGCAACAAGGTATCCGGTTTATGCAGGCTGACGTATTCAGTGACGTCATAACATCATGGATGTTCACGTGGTGTGCACGTGCTATACACGTGACAATCCGGATGCTGCACGCTATAAGCACGTGATCTAATGTTAGTCATAGTTAATGAAGTTGCAACAACTTCTTCAATTCGGAAACTTCGTTAACAGTTGATTATCATTAGCGTTAATGTTCTTGTCTATAGACGACTCACTTAAACATATTTAACTCAGGTAGTCGGAGTTGATTATCATTAACTTGTCCCGTCTGCCTAGGTATATTACGGTTTGCAGCTCCGTATACTGCTGTCTTTTAGCACATAAAAAACCTTCCAGATGTTTTTGTTAAGTCAGTCTATCGTATTAATCGATGCCTGAAGATTCGCATTTAGCTAGCGGAACAGACATTAAAACTAAAGACATCTGACACGCAATAGATGCCTTCCATCGTGAGGTTATGATGACTTTTCAGAAGGCAAAAAGGCAATATTCAAATCAGATGACATCATAAAGGAGTTATACATTATAATATTAGTGAATTGTCTTCATGAGAACTTCACGGTATGGGGGTGGTCACAGAAAATCGTGTGAAGCATTAAGCATACACCAAATTCGCGCTTAAACGTATGGACATCATCCAAGGGCTGAACGAACGAAAGGATAAAAGGGAAGGAATAGGCTTAGTGTTTCCTGTTTCTGAAATTTTATATCGAACCTTTTTTCCCGCAAATATATAATTCATATATTGGGACAATCTCTCCAACATAAACCGAGATACCTCAAGACGCACAAGTTTGCAAAAAGACGTACACGCATGAGGCATTAAGATAAATTATGTATGACATCTCTTTACTACGCGCTACCCCTGTTACGCATGCCTTAATAAAATTACATAAAAATACTTCGATTTTTGAATCCGCAGATACCAAGACGCGAATCAGTAAATTACTGAATTTTATTTGAACAGTTAGGGAAAATTGCACGGAATCACCAGGCTATAATCGCTATTTTATTTTTGCTATTTTTCGCAATCATCGTACAGTGTTTGGTGATTATTTCAGATTGTGACGGGGCGTTACATAGATGAGCGAAACCTAACGTTTTGTTATCCTTTTCTGGTGACGTAGATTACTAGGCGATCAATGCGCTTTTTCTCAGTAGGCCTGTAAGTCAAACCTTCATCATAATTCATATCATCCATAGCGGAGGGTGGGGGTGGCGGGTTAGGGGATCGCCTAACCTCCGTGGATACTCCCGTGATTATAAGCGTAATCGTTTCAATATTATGTTTTCATAAAGTGGCCATTGTGATCCGTGACGCAGCTCTTGCAGGTTCCCATAAATTTCATTTCGCCTCTACCCTCACCCCCGGTTTCACTTTTGGTGACTTCTGGGCTTTTTCAGTTACTCGCATTTTGAATCTGAATTTCCGGAGGGAGCAGTTTGTGGATCTTGAGTGTATTCTACGGCTTCTGAGTGTTGCAACTCTGACGTCACACTATGTCCGAGTCTGGGTATCCCATCTGTATGGCTATGACGTCCCATAGACGTCACGATGTTGCCCCTCGACGCCACTCAAATACGTCACTATATATGCAAGGTAGCATGTTGCTATAGTAACGGAGTGACTCTTCATTCCATAACAAAAACAGTGTCGTTTTGGTTTCTCTTATTATAGCCTACTCCTTACCGTTTGTCTTGTGTAATAAACAAGTATCGAATTCATATATCATAAACGATTTATGATTTTACGAGCTATTTCATAGAAACGAAAATGGAGACGAAGTGGAGGCAGAATCGACGCTGTCCTCATTGCAATGTGGAACAGAATTACATGCGTAAACAGTGCAGCGCGTGTGGAGAGCAAACACGTTTTAGGGACCAAATGGACCAAAAAAGATCCGACAACATGCGACAACATTACCTAAAAGCGAAGTTGCAATCTCAGAAGTGGGACAATGCTTATGCCAAAAAGAAGATAGTTCAGAGAATGGTAAGCAAAATATAATTAGCACAACAAATTTTAGTTGCTCAACACTTCTGTATTTAGTTGGCAGAGTTGGAAGGTTCAGGCAACGCTTGTGTCCTTCTTGTGATAGGGAAAGAACCAAGCTACCGGTTCACGTACCTCACATGTAATGACATAATGCACAGCTTATTTAAAGAAAAACAAGATTCGGGAAATAGTAACTTCGCTGCAGAGATAAGCACTATGTGTAATAACTTGAGGGATGAGTACGTCTCAAGAATAAAGAAGTAATGTTTTTGTCTTAAACTACCGATCTTCACAATAATAATTCAGCCTGTAATTATAGAGGTGAACTTCCCAATAAATGGGTGGAATGTGAAAATACAATGAATCTGGAAGAGATCGATGGCTTCCACAACTCCGTTCCAACAACCCAAGTGAGTCGACCAAAGTTAAGTAATTTTTAGAAGCGATTGTTTACAGTTTACCCCAGGATAGCCTTGTGGAATCGATAAGGGAACCAGAGGACAAAGAGGCTGCTGCACCTGCTGCTGTTATGATAACTCAAGAAAACCCTGCAGCTGTTATGGTCACACCAGAAAATGCTGCAGTAAAGGACCCGATTTTACAGAATGTATGGTGTGCTACTTTGGACCGGGCAATAAGCACACGTTCGGAGCCCACTGAAGTAATTCGAGAAAAGTAAACGTACCGTTACATCCAGTCGTGTGATTGTATACTTAGGTAACCTCTGGGCTGTTACAAGCCAATTCATTAGGGAAGAATATTCCTGCTGTCTCTTTTAAACCTAGAAATGTCGCTGCTCGCGGAGCACCGAAAAGAAGCGGAACAGGTGACTGGGTTCTTATCATATATTGTATTGTTGATTGGTTCTTTTTTATAGAAAACCTGAAGAAAAAATGCGACGATGGCAACAAAAAGGGAAGTGGTTTTATCGCTTTGGACCGTCAAGTATGTAGATACGTTTATTAGGTTTCATATCCTGGGATGATATTTCGTAGCCCTTACCGTATAAATGTATTGCTTGATTGTAGAAAAAACACGTGGAACTTCCCCGAGGACCCTCAAAGGTGGCAGAGAAAAAGATAGAGGAAGCTATTGTTGGATATCAGGGAAAAACTTACTCCAGTATAACTGCTTTTTGTGTGTATGTGTATTCTGAATTCCTATTTATACACTTTATTACAGGGAAGAGAACTAAAGTAGATCCACCTCCAGTTTACCAAGAAGGAAACTCAAATACCACAGTAAGTATATCCAATTACTGTACAAACATACAGGTTGCAAGAATACATTTTTTCTTTAGGTGATTGGTTATTCCAATTTGGCACAGTTCACGTTAGAAGACGAGGTACAAGAGTAAACGTTAATTTGCGACTTTTTTCCGGTTCACTTAGCGCTTTATTCATTTCAGGGAACTGTTGAACAGGAAGTGGAGCACGTGTTTACTCTACATATGGAAATTCCAGAAGACAACATATATTGTCCAGAGGTAACGACAAAATTAGCGTTATGATTCATGTAGCAACCGAACAGATTTTAGCGATTCAGTTGACAAGATTTCTTGATTAATAGGTGGTGTAGCATTAAGAAGTAGAAGACGATGAAGGGGAGGATGTTCACGTAATACTGAACACCCAGCCAATCAGTATGCCAAATCAAACAATCTAATCAAGATCTGTGTTTCTGCCAGTTACCTGATTTCTGTACTGCCATCATAATGTGCAAAACTGCCAAAAATAAAATAACTTCATTTTCTACACGCTGGGGTTTGCTTCCAGGAAGATTCCCACATCGTTCCATCTGCTGTCATCTGTAGGTTCGTCGTCTTCGTGCTCTTTCAATGATTGCTGGCTCTTCGCGAATCCTCTCGATTTTTGTAAAGGTCATTTCCTTCACACCGTCATATTCCAATTTAGAAAACTCGAAATGATCAAACGCATTGTCTTAAACTTCAGAAAGGTCTTAGGATTGTCACAATCTTAAGTAAACACCCCGAAGTGAATTATTTAACTTTTCTACCAAAATTAGTGCGATTTCATAATTACGTCCATAAAGAGAGTTAGGAATGATCTTTAAATATTCTTTAAGCCATGCACAAAAGTAACCACAACATTTTTTTAGCGATTAGAACTATGCTGTATATTTACAAAATACAAATTGAATTGCTGCGTAGAAGGACATCTTTACCGAACAATAATTAAGATACTAATCTGTGACATTTGTGAGAAAATAAGTTACGCCACTATGGAATAAAATAAGCCACAAACTGCTCATTATTACGTTTACTTTCCCTTAAATTTCTCGCTTTCTGTTCTGACACAGGCAACGGCGGGGCAAATAACTGGCAAAATACGTTAATGGGCACCACCTTTATATAGTATCCCTACCAACCAGAATCTTACAAGTAAATTTACTTGTAACTCGCCTTACTTGTTGACTTGGGTTGTTAACAACCCAAGTCAACAAGTAAGGCGAGTCAACAAGTAAAACAAGTAAAACTCGTCAACAAGTCAACAAGTAAAACCCAAGTCAACAAGTAAAACTCGCCTTACTTGTTGACTTGGGTTGTTAACAACCCAAGTCAACAAGTAAGGCGAGTTTAAAAAAATAATTAAAAATAACACAGTGTAAAAATTCTTTCACATAGTACCATAGAAGGGTTGAAAGTGTCATTTTTGTTTATTTCATTAGCGTTTTTAAATTTGAGGTTCAATAACTTTAAAAAATGCAGCTCAAAAGAGGTTTAACCTACCCCGTTGTAGTGGCCGATGACCTACCCTATGCTAGCAGGACACTTCTCACCAGCAGCTTCACGATAAATAAAATATAAAATAGAAACTATGGAAACGAAAAAAACACAGAGGAAGGAGCCCAAGGAATTCATCTGCCCAAGAAAGAGCTAAATTAACCGAATATCTTTAAAATTAAACCTTTCTGATCAAAACTCTTTAAAGCCAGAAAAAAGGACGACGGGGCGTCGTATTAAAATACCATTGCGATTATTGAAAAGAAAAATGTATCCTTTAAATATCCTTAGGTCATCGTCCCATACAGAGATCAGATAAGAATATGTTTATTGTAATTAATGAAGGTCATCGGGCTGCTTATTTGATCTACGGCGTGCGCAGTACGCCGGGGTGTTGTATACTCCCCCTTCAAGTTTCTTCTCTCATAATCACTATCAGTTTGAAAAAATCTGCACTAAGCTCATTACAAACATTCATGATTTTAACCTGGTCATATAACTTGCCTTTACTTAATAACCTAACCTAATCTACGCTAAATCACTAGTCCATTAACTTGCCTGTGTGGTTTTAACGCGCCTGCAGGGTTTAGTGCATTAAAATAGGTTAAGATTTTTTTTATTAGGTTTGGTTTCTTTAGGTCTATAGTTATAATTTACGGTGGAACTAGTTATAAAAGTTAGTTTTCGTTAGGTTGTAATGGGCAAAAGGTGACCTGACAGGTATATTATCAAACCGCGTGGGCTCGTTTTGGTTAGGCCTCTTTCGACTCGTACCAATTTTTTGCAAGCGATTGCCGTTCGGCTCATGCCGCTTACCAACGAGACACCTTGCAGCTGCTGGTCAGACAGACCTATTACTAGCAAAGTGAACATTTGTAAGATTTTGATTAAAATACTGAAACAAATACTACCTTCGCTACGCGGGTCTGTTCATCTCTCGTACGCAGGTGAAAAAAAATCTGCTACACGACCGCCAAGTGAGAGGGTTATACCTAGGCTAGACGGGACAAGTTAATGATCATCAAGCTAATGATCATCAACAAAATACATACAAATTCAATGTCTTTAACTCAGGTAGAAGGATTAACTCGGAGTTGATGATAATTAACTTGTCCCGTCTAGCCTAGGTATTAGGTTAGGTTCCTCGGCTCAGTTTATGATCACTGTCAGGAACGTTTGTTGTTAAACTTAAAAGCAGTTTTCACACACTGAAAGTGCTTGAGAAACAAGAAACCCATGAGCGATGAGGTATAACTGAAAAGTACCTAAATATTTCGCTGTCAACCGTCTTATTTAAAAATTATAAAGGAAGGTTCGCGTTCTTTAATCCTCCTGGCCTCTTTTATTCGTTTTTCGAACTCTTCTTGTCGCTCCTTTGCTTTTAAAAGAACTGCCTTTACCGCTGCTTCGTTTTTCTTTGTTTCACCCATGACAAAAAATTTAACTACTAAACAAAACAAAGTCACGTGAAACGTAAACAAAACAAAGTCACGTGAAACGTAAACAAAACAAAGTCACGTGAAACGTAAACAAAACAAAGTCACGTGATCCCGCGCTGAAGCGAAAGCCGTGGGATAATCCTGTGCGTACGAACAGGATGAATGCAAGGCAATCCTGTGGCTTCGCACAGGATTTCTATCTGAGAATGTGTTGACAAGTCTATAGGGGTATGTCACCAGTGCCATCTTTTGACGGAAAAGGGTCAACTACTTGCACCTCACCGTTGCCTTAAGGGAACAGGTCATTCAATTAAATTCCATTTAGTAACGAAGCTAATCCCTCTTCACTGGCATAAAGGACAAAACAAGGAATTGCTAGGCGACAATGAATCAATAAATTTATTTTTTTCAAGAAGCTCTCAAAGAAGTTGTTAAAAATAATTTTTGTCCAGAATAAATCATAATATTGTGTCGTTGTAATTAAGAAGGTGTATTGAGTTGACAATAACAACGTCGAGGGGTTCAACAGATGGTTAAGTATAAAGTGTTTATTGATCAAAAGATCTTAGCCAACTGCCCCTGGCATTCTAAGCAAACTCCCGTGCAAAGCAATCGCGAAGCAAACAGGATAGAATAGAATAGCACACCATCCGGTCTACGTGCAAAGACACTAGATGTGCGGAAACAGCCAAGTCTATTTTTTGCAACGTCACAATATTCATGATACAAATATTCTTGATACAAATATTCGTTTCGACATGATTGGTCGAAAAACGACGGATAAGCACTATCATTGATCAATTCGCAAAGTATGTCGTGCGAACACTAGTTTGAGTACTGTAGTACATATATTAATATTGTGTAAGGCCATATCAAAGGCACACATTGACTCTGAAGCCATTCCACTTAGGAAGTAATTTTTTATTTTGTTAATAGCAGCATTTCTTCAGGTTCACATTTTCTTGCTTTTATGATATGACGACCACAAAGCTAAATATAAATACGAATATCAAAGTTGTAATCCAAAATATTCAATACTGTATGATACCTGACCCTGAAGCCGACCCAACTGCTGAACCGCCACTTGAACCAATTGCACTAGAACCAAAAGATCCGGTAAAAGAACCAACAAGACTGGTCCCTAGTACTGCGTCAGCTTTCTTTAGGGTTGAGGAGAAAGTTGGTAAGCTTTCCAATTCTTTGCTTATGCCCAAGATGTCGCAAAAAACCTTAACCCAGTTTTGACAGTTATTTGTCCCCACACAGTAAGGCGTATTGTTCAAACGGTTTTCTACTGCAGCCCTGTGTAGTGCAGCCTGGGATATGAACAGCGTTCCTATCTGGTCTAGCTTCACTTTTTGTTCCTGTTCGTATGACTCCGATAGACTACCACAAGCACGACGGCGCGGTGTCAGCTTACCGTTCTCGTCACCAGCTTCGTATACTACATATAATTCACTATCTTCGAAGTAAAATACCAAGTGCCAATGTGCCGCTGTTTCTGATTTAGATCCGTACAGCGGTTTTCTAACCAGATATACTACCACATCGCTTTCAAACGTGTTGCTTATCTTGATGTCTTGTAAAGGCTTTACATCTTTACGCGCTTCGTCTGAACCTATATAATATAGATATTACGAGCTGTATTAATGCAGTTGTGCTTACTTCTATTTGACGATCGCGATGAACTTAAACCCGAATTTATTGAACTTCCCAAAAGTCCTGACATTTTCTCGTTTGTTTTATATAAACTAAACAAAATTACTTGAATACGAGCAGTTCCAAAGGTAGAATTAATGCGATGCAAGCTACGCCTAAATGTATCTGACGCAGTACTGAATCGCTCTGGTTCGTTGTCGTTTATTGTATACACGGATTGCGTAGTGGGAGGTGCCCAGGCTTGGCTATCGAGACTGTCTAAGAATTTGGGTGACTCATGACCTATACTTATACCCTGTTTTATGGTTCTTAGCTACTACTCGTTAGTAAGCTACTGTTTAGTGAACTTTTTTGAAACCAAAACTTTGTATGTTATATCTTTACTAAGCTACTAGCAGGTGTTGCAGGTGTTGGATATCAGTGTAATTAAGTAATTTAAATCACATCTTCGATATAAATGGGAGACCTGGATGATAAAAGGATATACAGAATTTACGAAGTCAGGAAACATGAAACGAGCGTCTTATGAAGAAGTCTGTCAATGGATATCAGAAGCGTGGAAAGAAGTTCCAGTATCAACCATCAAAAATGAATTAAAAAAGATAAAAATTGATTTTTATGGTGAGGTGTAGGACGAGGCTGACGACAGCTGACTGAGGATGAGGAAACTGAAACGATTTTTGGGGGTATTCACGAGCAATTAATTGATATTTGTTAGAGGAAGAAAATTTTGATGGACACGTATTGGTCTGAACAATTAAATACACCAGAAAACAGGGTTATTTGGAACCTAGACCAGCAAATGCGTGTCAACAGTAATAATAAGCTAGAATTCCTGAAACAAAACGATGGTACGCTTTTCCCAGATTCGATTAGAAATTAAATTTTGTAGCGACACATCCGTTGGACGGGGCGCCGGAAAACTCGCGAGATGATTCCGTATACAAGGTCGCTCATCCCTGAACATGAGCTATGATACTTTATCCTCCAAGTGTCGCGAGGCCTCCTTCCAGGTGAGCGAGGAATCCATCGAGCAAACCAAATCGAATGCGAAGGCAGGAACCAAAGTAGGGGCTTCCTATGAAATACTGTTCTTCTCCAGGTGACGTGAGGAATCCTTCCAGGTTTGGGCAGCAAAACCGGGCCCTAGGGCGCAGCCAATTCGCAGGGGACCGCATGGCCTCCGGCTTCGGCTCGGAACGCCGGAGGCTGCGGACCTGCGAACCGCCCCCTAGGTCCAAGGGTAGACAAAGGACAAAGGAATAGGAAAAATAATAAAAGGAAGAAAGGGGAGGGTGGAGTGGGTATCGGAGCGCCGCCAGCCGGCTTCCTTGCGATCCGCAACGAACGCCGCGCCGACCCCGCAACGGATCGGGCCGAGTCTGGCTGGGAAGACGGACTGTTTCCTTCAGACAGTGGAGAGAGCGCAGCGAGAGGCAAATTCTCCGCTTGAAAAGCTTCTATCTTCACTGATGGACGCTGACTGACCAAGCTCTACAATTGTCCTGGCCTTAAATACCAACTGGGAGGCGATTGACAAGGTTGTGACCTAAGGGCTGCAAACAAGGAAGAGCAACGCCGACCTTGGAGCCAAGGTAATCTGAGTAACCCAGGTCAAGATGACAAAGGCCGCGCGACCAGGGCAGCGCGACCGAGCCAAGAAGACGTGCAGAAATGCAAGGCATGCATCTTGGGGGAAAGACAAGCGAGGAGTCCCTCGACGCCTAACTTGTCGATAATATCCTTTTACCATCCTTCGACGACAAAAGATCAATTAACGCATAATTGGGATAATCTACTACTTCATAACTGCAGTTTCAAAAGAAATAGAATACACACACATTTAAGTACATAAACTGACCCTGTAAGGCCATATCAAATGCAAAATGCAAAATTTTAGAGAAACCCCAAATCCAATTAGGAGGGAAGTGTATATTTTATTATTAGTTTTTAAGCTGAAAAAGACACATTTGACAGAAAACGGTTTACTTTACCTATGGACAAAAGTGAATCTATAAATAGAAAGCACCTTCACCAAAGCATTTTAAAACCGAGTTGATTGAAAATGGCAGGCGAGTAGAGCAGTCGTGCAACCAAATGCGGAGCTAGACAAGGCAATTTGTCCAACCTTTACTTTATTTCTTGGCCAGCTCTAAAAATAAATACGAATATCAAAGTTGTAATCCGAAAGATTCAAGTAATGTTAGCATGGTACCTATTAAATTCAACCCAACAAAAGTACCATACAATGCCCCAACAAATGCACCAAATGGACCAGCAACAGAAAAACCCATCATTGTTGATAGTCCAACTGCCTTAAGTGCTGTAGTGACATCAGATACGTCTCGCAATTCTTCTTGTATACCCAATTTGGAGCAAAGGTCATAAGCCCAGTCTTGACAATTATTAAGCATCGCATTGTAAGGCGTTTTGTTCAAACGGTTTGCTAATGCAGCCCTGTGTAGTTCAGCCAGGGATGTGGTCAGCGTTCCGAGCTTGTCTACCGTCCCTTCCTTTCTTGGTAGACTATCACATATACGACGGGACGGTGTCAGACTACCGTTCTCTTCTCCAGCTTCGTATACTATATAGAAATCACTATCTTTAACGTAAAAGAACAAGGACCAGTGTGAAGTTGCTTTAAAATGTAAAACGATTTTTTTTCTGCACAGATATACTACCACATCTTTTTTAACTTCGTTGACAATCTTGTAGTCTTCTAAAGGCATTACAGGTGTACACCGCCCTCTGTCTGGACCTATCAAATAGTTAGTACGAGCTATGTTAATGCAATTGTGCTTACTTGAATTCGCTGATCCCATTTTCTTGTTTGTTTTATATAAACTAAACAAAATTACTTGAATACGAGCAGTTCCAAAGGTAGAATTAATGCGATGCAAGCTACGCCTAAATGTATCTGACACAGTACTGAATCGCTCTGGTTCGTTGTCGTTTATTGTCAGAGTAACTAGAGAGAACGGTCTGTACAAAGCCTTGTCCTAAGAAAATAGAAGGAAAAGGAGGTTCCCAACAGTAGCAGTACAGACAGCTGATTGGCTGATAGAATGCATAGTGTAGAACAGACAGTTGATTGGTTGGAAGTTACGAATCGATGTAGTTGCTCAAACGTATTGACAATGCCGCAGTTGAAGGCTCAATAACAATATACTTTGAAATAATATCAATACAATGATACAATGATATCTATGATACAATGATATTAGCTAAATAATCTATATGTTCCTGCTTGCTATCGATTTATGTTTAAACTCATTTTCATAGTTCCCGCTAAAAGGAAGGTGGAGTCAGACGACCCTCACCTCCCAATGGATTAGCCTGGAGGCTCAGAAAGTTGGGACAGAAGTCCAGGCCCGTACCCAGGATTTTGGTTCGGGGGGGGTTGGGGGGTAGTATGTGATATCGTTATGGAGAAAAAACATTTCGGGGGGGGGGTTTAACCCCCCGAACCCCCCCCTGGGTACGGGCCTGCAGAAGTCCCATAAGGAAAGGTCTCGATGCCTCTCTCTAGTTACTCTATGTTTATTGTATACACGGATTGCGTAGTGGGAGGTGCCCAGGCTTGGCTATCGAGACTGTCTAAGAATTTGGGTGACTCATGACCTACTTACCCTGTTTTATAGTTCTAAGCTACTACTCGTTAGTAAGGGAAGGCGACATAGGGCCGACTCGACAATAGGACTACGGAGCCCCCGACAAAAGGCCTACGAGCTCCGACAATAGGCCTACGAGCCCCGACAATAGGCCTACGGTTCTAGAATCCTTCAAGGGACCAATGGAATGAAAAAGTCTCAGCTTATTGGTTAGGTTAGGTTTAGGTTAGGCTAGGTTAGGTTAGGTTAGGTTAGGTTAAATTAGGCTAGGTAAGGTTAGGTTAGGTTAGGTTAGGCTAGGTTAGGTTTGGTTAGGTTAGGTTAAATTAGGCTAGGTAAGGTTAGGTTAGGTTAGGTTAGGCTAGGTTAGGTTTGGTTAGGTTAGGTTAACCAATGACCCGAGTGCTTAAGGGCCTATTTACACCGATAGGTTAAGCCGCTTAACCTATGCTTAAGACAATTCAAACAAAAATAATTCACCAAAAGGATAATTCATTATAATTCACCAAATAATTCAGTTTGATGAAGGAGGTGTAACCTCATCAAACCGAATTATTTGGTGAATTAGCATGAATTATCCTTTTGGTGAATTATTTTTGTTTGAATTGTCTTAAGCATAGGCTAAGCGCCTTAACCTTCGGTGGAAATAGGCCCTAACCAATAAGCGGAGACTTTTTCATTCCATTGGTCCCTTGAAGGATTCTAGAACCGTAGGCCTATTGTCGGGGCTCGTAGGCCTTTTGTCGAGTCGGCCCAATGTCTACGTGCCGTTAGTAAGCTACTAGTTTAGTGAACTTTTTTGAAACCAAAACTTTTTATGTTATATCTTTACTAAGCTACTAGCAGGTGTTGGATATCAGTGTAATTAAGTAATTTAAATCACATCTTCGATATAAATGGGAGACCTGGATGATAAAAGGATATACAGAATTTACGAAGTCAGGAAACATGAAACGAGCGTCTTATAAAGAAGTCTGTCAATTGATATCAGAAGCGTGGAAGGAAGTTCCAGTATCAACCATCAAAAATGAATTAAAAAGGACAAAAATTGATTTTTATGGTGAGCTTCGTATACTATATATAAATCACTATCTTTAACGTAAAAGAACAAGGAGGCATTACAGGTGTACACCCTCCGGCTGAACCTATCAAATAGTTAGTACGAGCTATGTTAATGCAGTTATGCTTACTTGAATTCGCTGGTCCCATTTTCTTGTTTGTTTTATATAAACTAAGTACGCCTACATGTATCTACGCAGTAATGTATCGCTCAGGTTCGTTCCAAGAGCGGCAGCACAGCTTTATTTCTAAGTATCACAATTTCCGCCAACATAAAATCATTTTCACAGTTGTCAAAAACAAGATAAAAAAAACAGCGCGTGGATGCGTCCGTCTGTTCAGTTTTAATGCCTCAAATCGAGTGCCACAGCGTCTCCCTCTATCTCAGGTTAAATGTCCGTCCAAAACGTACGTTGTCACGCAGTTGGAAACATTTGAAATAATGTACGTATAAAAGCAGTATAGAACGTATAAAAGTATCCAAATCAAAACGTCAAATATCCAAGCCAAAAAAGCTAGATACAAAACCTATACTGAACTAGCAAGAACGGAAATCGGAAAATATTGGCTACATAACCCCCAAAAACTTTACAGGAAGCTGAAGTTTTGATCAAACGAGGTCTTACTGAAGAATGGAGCAAGATCTGGAACAAAAATACTAGTCCTCTAAAAGACCTGAACGTAAGCCCCCAATTAAGGAAGACCCATAATTGCAACAAAGCTGCCAAGAACCATTTTATCGAAACTCATCCAAGCAAGAACGACGCACTTCCCGACACTTAGTTTTCCCAAAAAATTAAAAAAAAAAACAGTGATATTTGTGGATGCCAAACCCAAGCCAAANCCCATAATTGCAACAAAGCTGCCAAGAACCATTTTATCGAAACTCATCCAAGCAAGAACGACGCACTTCCCGACACTTAGTTTTCCCAAAAAATTAAAAAAAAAAACAGTGATATTTGTGGATGCCAAACCCAAGCCAAACAAGACCTCCCCCTTCAGTGCAGTAAATTTAACAAAGAGAGGGCCAAACTTCCAAGAATTTTAATCAAAAACCAATTACACTTTAGTGCACTTACCATTTTATCAAATCCCAAAATAATTCCCCATACAGTAACATTTTTAAATTCACTCTATAAACCGGAAACAATTAACACTCCTATAGAGTATGGTTATGGAGTTGTCTGAGCTCAGACAGACAGGCTAGCCACAGTTTAGCATGAAAAAACATTCGCGCAGTGCTTACGTTATCTAAGCCAAGAATATTTAGCTCGTGGAAACAGAATAGGTACGAAGTGAAATCTATAAGCGTATTGAATGCATTATTCTGCAGATTAAATCCATTTTCTTTTACGCATTCTAGACCTAGGGTACTTCTTCGTTGGGAAAATTGAGTAAGTAGCGACTTCCCGACACTTAGTTTTCCCAAAAAGTTAAAAAAACAAACAGTGATATTTGTGGATGCCAAACCCAAGCCAAACAAGACCTCCCCCATTTACTATTTCAGTGCAGTAAATTTAACAAAGAGAGGGCCAAACTTCTAAGAATTTTAATCAAAAACCAATTACACTTTAGTGCACTTACCATTTTATCAAATCCCAAAATAATTCCCCATACAGTAACATTTTTAAATTCACTCTATAAACCGGAAACAATTAACACTCCTAGGCCTGAAGTATAGGATTCACCATCCCAATCCTTTAAAAATTATTAAAATTCGAAACTTGATACTAAAACAAAAATTTGTGCAAAAGAGAGGCACTGGCCTTCAAATGGGTAAATGATGTAGCAAAACAAATGTAACAATTGAAGCATTAACAATAAAAGAAGCGGTCAATAGGCGCGGCTTACGACGGCATTAAAATTTTTTAAAAAAAGTATAAAAGTTCACTGAGGTCACGTGGTCTAACAAAGGTCGAGTCTACAAGACTTCTTTCGTTACAATATTATTTATGGTTATGGAGTTGTTATAGGGAGCATGGTTATAGAGTATGGTTATGGAGTTGTCTGAGCTCAGACAGACAGGCTAGCCACAGTTTAGCTTGAAAAAACATTCGCGCAGTGCTTACGTTATATAAGCCAAGAATATTTAGTTCGTGGAAACAGAATAAACGAAGTGAAATCCATAAGCGTATTGAATGCATTATTCTGCAGATTAAATCCATTTTCTTTTACGCATTCTAGACCTAGGGTACTTCTTCGTTGGGAAAATTGAGTAAGTAGCGACTTCCCGACACTTTTGTTCAAGAACCCCATCCACTCCAACTTTACCGTCGGGTGAAGCATCGAGATAAACCAAAACTTGGATGCAGCCATAAACCGGACGGGTTTAGAGTTATTCCCTTCATTTCCTCATAAGCGTGTCTAGCATTCCCTTCTTTATCGTTTTACCACTTCCCGTACGAAAATGTAAGCGGTTATAAAGGTTGGAAAACCGTTCACCCACACCCAGAGCTGCTACGCGCTCTTTTTTTTGCGAGCGCGCTCGCGCTCGCGCTCGTTGCTTTTTCCGCGAGCGCGCTCGCACATACGCTTACAAATCCAAAAAAGAGCGCGCTCACGCTCGCGCTCTTTCAGTATTGCCGCCTATTGAGCAGATGAGAAAACTTTTTAAAAACGAATATAAATATTAAACTATAATATGAAATAGTACATATAATATAAAGTATTGTATAAAATTCAGTTTAAAAGTATAATATACATATAGATAGAAATTATGCTGCCAAACATACATAAATGTACCCTAATATAACAATACCTGTACAGATCAAACGCTTCTTATTGCGCTTTTAATATAGCTTATTGTTTTCAATGTGGCTTTTGGATTTGCTGAGTTCTTACCTTGAATCTTTATTTACATAAACAAAGCGCTTATTATGAGACGTATGCGCATGATTTAGTTTGTCTGGTTCATTTCGCTAAGGAAATATTTCTTAAGTAACAAAGCGCTTTACTGGAACGAATTTATTTCTTGCGACGCTATAAGCGTCAACACTTCCGATACGCGATAGCATAAACACCACCATGGAACGTGAATATACCGGTACTACATGGCAAATCATCAATTAGAGAGTAATCGAAAACTTCTGTACGAAGTGAAAAACCATATTACCAAAGCATAGCGAACATAAGAGGTCACCTCTTATGTCCGTAAGAGGAACCTCTTGTGTTCGCTACGGCCTTTTATTATGACCGTCATAATAAAAGGCCGTCATTCATGTTAATGGCACTTAGGTAGGTACATATCATAAGTACCGCCCCATTACGACACCAGGAACAGTAAAAAAAATAGCTTCATACTTTATAGCTTCATAGAAATCGAAAGATATACACTGAGTTGAAGTTCACTTAAACTTGTGGATTAATTGTCTTTAATTAGCAATTGTTACTCACACAGTAGTCACAACACGTTTGCACGCTAGCACCTGAAACCTTAGATCATATATACTATAGATAGGACACGGCTATGTGGACGGCTGTGACCGAGTAAAGGGGGGCGCTACTAGTAGTTTTGGCCACAGTTATGGCGGATTATTGCTTACATTCATCAACGTTTCCATGGTTCGGCTATTGTAGCGCTTGGTTCAAACAATGCTTAGGATTCCATGAGAAACGATGGTACAAAAGTGCTCGTTCCCATGCAGGTTTTAAGAATAAACACGAAAAAGGGAAGAATATTACCTTTCATTCGTACGTTATTTTTAGTATTTCAAAAATTACAATTAACAAGCTCCGTGATGTGTTATTTCGAGCACGTATCCATGGTCTAACGTAGAATTGCTTGGTCAATGGAAAATGGTTGAAGGGAATCCGAATCCAAAACGAAGTCAAAGGATTTATTCAGCTCATTTTTTTCATCTGAACTTATTCACGGTAATATAGCAAAGCTACATTTCTCAGCTGTGCCAAAACCTGCAAGTGGTATGTAAAATACTTGTGCTTGCAGTGCAAGCCAGTGTGATCAAGGAAAGATAATTAATCATTGACAAGAATTTGTAACAGAGCTTTCATGGCCCTTAATTTAGGGAGTCTTTTTACTGATTTCACAAACCACGTGTTTGAGTGCGACCCTTTAAATAGTCATGTTTTAAATCTAGTAAAACTTGTTCTTGAATGTTATGTTAAGGTACACGTTATTACCACCACTGTAAAGAGCACGTTCAAAAAACAAAATTCAAAGAATCAGGACAAAACTAACTAAAACAATACAATTCAAAGGTTAGTAAAACTATGCAGTCTTCGATCCTTTTGTCAAATGAGTTTATACTAACAGTTAGCTTATAACACAAAAGGAATTATGTGGCATGCGTCTCCCTAGCAAAGATTCAAAAAGCGCGCTAGATTTGGCCACAGTCATTTTGTTTGAGTTAAGTCGGTCACAGCCGTCCACATAGCCCGTGCCCTATCTATAGTATATATGATCTAAGATGTTCATTGTCCTTGTTCTGTTCAATGGTTCAATCAAGAAGTCTGTAGTGGGGAGGCGTCATTCTATACGGAATTGGGAAGCGAGATCGACACTATCGCCATCGGTTGTCCTTAACTAGAAGTTCCATATTCTAAAAATAATAAACGTCAAAAGTCTTTGTTAAAAGAATTTCTAAAAATCAACATTATTTGTTAAAAAATAAAAAATGAATATATTTTTTTTCGGTATATATTGAAATAATTATGAAATTATGATGATTCGCGGTAAATTTTGAAAGTTGAATAAAATGAGACTGAAATTTTCTGGATATTTTTGTTTTTTTCACTGGCATTTTTTTGGTGGAGTTTTTAATTTCCCAATTTTAAGGAATCTAATTCATGTTTTGCTAAACTTTAGGATACAAAGTTGTACATTTTGAACGGACGAACTTGGGAATCCGGGTGTTCATAAGACGTTAATTTATACATTACAAGATTACATTAGATCTTGTGTACTATAAAAGCTTTATAAAAAAAACTAAGATTCATTTGTAAATATGCTTGCTGATACGGAGTTAAGCCAACGAAAATGGAACAATTAATTTTTGAAGATGCTTCGATTTCGTTCATTCACTTCGGGCACCTTCAGATTCCGCCACACATCTTTTAAGTATAATATAAACAAACACACCAACATTTATAAGAACACAAGTCTTCCAAATGGCTTTTATTATGCCTGGCCAACAGTCATCTTACAACGCAAAAGGGTTTCGAGTGTAATGAAATCAAAGGTACAGCTCACGTTTTTGTCTCTGTCTGCGATCATACCTACGAAGAATAAAATGTTCCAGTTTAGCGGCGATATGGGTGGTAACCTTGGGCTTGCGATGGTTGCGGATGAGCCCGCTGAGGGCCAATGGGTGACCCATGTATTCCAGTCGCGGGAGGTTCACTGCCAGGTGGCGCAGCTCCGTAACCTATAGAATTCAATATATCTTAAACCTGCACAATTTTCGAAAAACTAGCTTCAATACCAGGTCCAGAATTGTAATGATCGGGTCCATAGCCTCTGGGTCCATAATGATTCATCCCATCTTTATGCGGAGGATTGCCATATCCGCCCGGGTGGTAATTCGGCCCAGAAGGAGGTGCGTTGTGGCCAGCCTCTTGCTTCATAGGTGCCGGGTTTGGTCCAGATTGGGGCGGAGCAGGTGGGCCTAACAACACATTAATTAATACCAATGAACTAAGGAAAAACGCAAGTTACCGCCAGGTCCTTGTGGTGGCATAGGTCCAGGTCCATGAGGAGGATACGGTCCAGGTCCCCAGTTCCAGTTGGGATAACCACCTTGTTGGTTAGGTCCGGGTCCTAAACAGAAGTATGTAACTTAACGTCATACGACGCGTCGCGTATATTCTTACCTGGGTAACCGTATTGAGGTGGTCCACTCCATCCAGGGGGCCCGCCCCAGCCTCCCTGTTGGGGAGGTCCGTTCCAGCCATAGCCTTGTTGGCCATAACCTAATTTAAAAGCAAAATACGCTGATATGATCGAAGAATTTCAAGAAGTTTCTTTCCAAACCTTGATTATAGCCTTGCTGATTAGGACCAGGTCCTTGTGGGTAGTTGCCTGGCATCATTCCTGGAGGTCCACCGCCCATTGGTCCTCCTTGGTAGGGCTGCTGTTGATTAGACGGATCCCACTGTTGGCGTGGACTAGTGAAACGACCGTCACGTGGTTCAGCCTTCTTGATTTCCACCTATATCGCATGCAAATCAGACGAATGTAATAGAAGCGCACGAGGTAAAAGTAGTCGTTGGGTATCGGAAATATGAAGAAAAAAAAGCCACGGTTGAGACCCACCTTGTATGTAAACTTAAGAAGGATCTTAACTTAATTCGTGAAACTAAATTAAAAGCACTTGGCTCTCTATCGCATATTAGTATCTTTTGAAGGAATACCGATATGTCTTACACGGTTACACCTTAGCTTAATTAAGTGCTACATTACTCTAAAAGTAATGCAGTGGGTAGTTTTAAGTGGAGTAAATTAAAATAACTGTTTCTTTTTTAACTAGACAAAGTAATGCTGGAATTCCATTACTTGATCTAGCGACAGGATATCATAGAAAATAAAGTATTTACAGCTTGGGTTTCCCATGCCGGTGCTTCAACTACTCTACCTGCTTGCCATTAATGTTGACGAAATGCTCAGCAGCACAGCGGTCCACGGAATCGTCCGATTCGAACGACAAAAATCCAAAGCCTAAGGTCCGTAATTGTAACATAATATTACCCGTGCCCAAAAAATATCCCCCATAACATTCATCATAAATGACATGAAATCCAAACTACTTATGTTAACTTACCGACCTCTTTTAAATACGGCACTTCTAAGTAACGCTAAAAGGAAATAGCATAGGCATGTCAAGATCTTCCAGCTTAAACTATGACTCCCAAACTTTGCCATATTGTTCTCAATTGTGAGATTACTTAGCGTAACTTACGAGGTTTTAGGCCGTACAAGTTAACCAATTACAAAAACGAAATTATTACTCACCGCGCGATTTCTTTTGCTGCTGATCATACATGATGACGACTTCAGTTACTTTGCCGTATTGAGAAAAGAAATTGCGCAAATCCGTCTCGGTGATATTGGGTGGTAAACCTCCCAAAAACACTTTAGGAGCGTTATTAGTTCGCTTGGCACGGCTGCTGCTGGCACGTGGATTGCAAGGTTTAGGATCCACCTAACGAACAACAATAAGTTAATAGTTGTGAGATTATGAATACAAAAGAATGTGTGGGTTTACCGTGCGCGAGTCTAGTAAATGCGGACAATTTTCCAAAACTACATCCATGTTGGCTGGGTCAATGTAAGTAATAAAACCAAAGCCTCTTGATCTTCCAGTTTCTGGATTCTTCATGACCACACAGTCAGAAATCTCTCCGAATCTGCTAAAATAGCTATGCAACGCTTCTAAAATTGGAAAAATATATTAATTAATATTCCAATTATTGAAAAGCTCAAAAGTACCTTGAGTGGTTTCCCAGCTTAATCCACCCACAAACATTTTCCTGATCCACGAAAAAAAAAGAATGCATTAAATAAAATTAACGCTTTCAATGTTCAAACTATGCTTAAGAATAAAACATTATAATTACCCTTTCTCGTCACTGCTCTCACTATCTTTCTTTACCCTAGCCCCATTCATGTTACTGGGGTTAGGAGTTGGGAAGTTTGAACCCGGCATTTCACGAAAAAGATCTTTTACCTTTTTCAGATAAAGAGAACCACAAGGCGTCTCTAAAGATGTCCTCCCCTAGAAGAAGCAGATAGGATAACCAAAGTAGAGTGTACCGAAATCGGAAAACTGAGCTTTACCGGCTTTGCAAGATCTGAGAGCCATCAAGCGTCAAGTCTGTGCAGAAAGTGATTATTTCCTACGTCGGCGCCTACCGTTCACTTTATAAATGAAACATCGCTGTTAGAAGGCGTGTCGAAAATAAAGTAGAGTAGACACGCCTTGACGGTTGTCATCCTAATGCTAGTTGCGCATACGCTAAAAGAAAGTTGTATTTGACGTTTGACGGTTAGCGATATCATAACTTCATAAAGTTCATTTTAACCTAGATGATTCTTTGAACGTGATTGTATCAACTTTTAAACTTTAGCCGTCTACCATCTAACGCAATCCAATCCAGCTATGGCCTCAGAAGAAGATCAAGGTACAAGTAATTAACCCCCGAATTTACCTCAATGATTTACTTTAAAACAGACTTTTCGTTAGTTGACAAACGAAGCAAACTTCGTCTTTCACTGGGAAGTCCCGAGTTAAAACCAAGTTCCCCATCCACGCATTCCTTGCCCACTTCCACGGGCTCAGCTTCGTCAGCTCACTTGTAAGATTTTCGCAAAAGAAAAGATGAGAACTATCCAAATAGTGAGTGATATTTTTTGGGGTGTATGATCAGGGATCGTTTTCTGGCTACCCAGAATAGTCTCCAGTCCAGAGGCACCCTGACTATATCGCCGGAGAAGGTTTTCGTTTTTACGGCAGAGGATTTAGAAGATCAAGGAGAGATTGGAAGGGGAGGCTATGGAACTGTTAATAAGATGATTCATATTCCAAGTGGCACTATTATGGCTGTTAAGGTAGGCTGAAACATCTTATTTCTTGTATTGAATGCCAAATGTTTCTCCTGTACTTTCAGAGAATACGGTCCACAGTGGACGAAAGAGAGCAAAAGCAACTGCTGATGGATTTAGAGGTGGTTATGAAATCCAATAACTGTCCTTATATTGTCCAGTTTTATGGTGCTCTGTTTAAAGAGGTGACATTTGCAAGGATTTATCTGAGTATTAGTTGGGATTTTACACTGTTTTATCATTTTATTTTAAGGGCGACTGTTGGATTTGCATGGAACTTATGGACGTGTCTTTAGACAAGTTTTATCGATTTATTTATTACGAACTTAAGCAGCGAATACCTGAAGTCATTCTAGGGAAGATTACTCTCGCGGTATAAAACTAATTTTTATTCTTAGCAGTTTAACTAATTCTTCATTGATGCAGACGGTTCGAGCTCTAAACTATTTGAAAGGGGAGTTGGAAATCATTCATCGTGATGTGAAGCCCTCGAATATTTTGTTAGATCGCAAAGGGAATATTAAGCTATGTGATTTTGGAATTTCTGGTCAGTTAGTGGATTCTATCGCTAAAACCCGTGATGCTGGATGCCGCCCTTATATGGCGGTAAAACATCGCAAATTTTTTTTATTACGAAACGATTCAGTATTTGCGTTTTAGCCTGAAAGGATTGATCCTACTTCGGCAGCCGGTTATGATGTGCGGTCGGATGTCTGGTCCTTGGGTATCACGTTAGTCGAGTTGGCGACTGGCAAATTCCCCTATCCTAAATGGAATTCTGTGTTTGAGCAACTGACTCAAGTCGTCCATGGTGATCCGCCACGTTTACAGCCATCTTTGCCGGATGGCACTCGTTTTTCTGAGGAATTCGTCAGCTTTGTCAATACTTGGTAATTGTGTTAGTCGCTTAGCTTATATCGTATTTAAAGCACGTGTTTGTAGTTTGAGTAAGGAAGAGAAACGTCGTCCAAAGTATAGTAAACTTTTGGAGCATCCATTTTTGCTAATGTGTGAGGCCGAAGATGTCGATGTCTCTTCCTACGTCTCAGATATGGTGGAAAAGATGACTCAGCAAGGGCACACGCCTTTTACTATGAACGATCCTTCTCCCTAATTGAAAACTTGAAAACTACTATTCCGCAAAATTCCTCGTTTTTTTTTTTTTGTTTTGGCCGCTCCGGGTTCCAGTTCTTTTCCGTTTGGCTTCGTATACACTCCTTGGATGGACTCAGTGCAAAGAAACATCCCACACGTAAAGAGCTGCGATAGAAGTGCTTTTTTATGCAAGAAAATCCTGAAAAAGGTTCAGTGTAAATATTGTAGAGGAATTACTTAGAAATAATACAGCATCGGAACGCAAAAAGTGAAAATCTTGACGTTTTATGAAGTTATCATCTTGCATGTGTTTCTTATGGGCTATTTTGAAGTAACTCGTCAGAATCTAAGCGATATAGTCCTTTCATAAACATTAAACGTCATACATTTAGCATTTCAGGACTAAAATTAAAAGATCTAGTAACAGCTTTGTTACCGTAAATCGATTCGCGTAGTTTCAGAAGACCCCCTTCCTATTGTTACGGGTTTGTTACTGGTAATTGTGTCATTCTTCTTGAAAAACAAAACAAACTATGACATCCCATATATTCATTTTAATCAACATTAATGAACAATCCTGAAAATAGTATTTTTTTATTAAAAAATCACTATTTCAGTTGTGTATTTATCACTGGCTCATCATTTATACAAACTAGGATCTCCGAAAACTTCCTTAAACATTTCAACATCTAGCAATTTCCCATATCGTAAACTGAGATACAGCGTTTTATCAGAAGAATAACGTCGAATTTTAACATAAAAGTCGTTAGCTCGTTCTTCCGTTTCAGGTAAGGGAATCAAGTCTTCAATAGGAATTATCAAATCAACCCGATTACCCCAGAAACCCAAATGAGATAATTTGACCGCCTTCTTATCTTCACTTAAATAGGCGAATCCTATTATTCGGCGAAAAAACTCTCCCATAATATATAAAATCCCTACTGCTAACGTGCCCAGCCACATAAAACCTATGGCTAATGTAGGTGAAGCTAAACCAGCTTGGGCTAATCCTGTGCAAATCCCTGCTCCGGCAACAGTTAATACGGTCTGATAAATTTTTACTCTGCAGACTGTTTTCATCGCGACGATATATGGCAACCGGTACACGGGAACGAAGGTAGTTGTAGATGCGTTTGTTTCAGCCAATGAAGAAGCTTCTTTAAGTGGCGCTTTTTGGCTGACGGGAAAGTTTAATTCCGTATTTCGAAAATAATGACCGCAAGCTACCAAACTACGCAGTTGCGATTGCCGCCCGAATCGAATTAAACCTGCCGCCATTAGTCAGCCTAATGGGAAGGGTCTGCTTAAAAGTTTTCGGTCGTAGTTTTTGGTACCAAAAATGGCGTCGTCGGCTGCGCAACTGTTGGACGAGTTAATGGGTAGAAACAGGAACGCTTTGCCCACTGACAAAGTCAAAGAACCTAGTTATCATGATCCTGATGTAAGTAGTTTTAGTTTTTTAAGTTTTGGTTGCTTACTTGACTTGGTTAAGAGCTAGTAAATCTTGAAAGTTTTCCTTAATGTTTTCGGAGCTGAAGCGTGATATCGTATCGTGTTTACTTCTTAGTAATCGGTAGCGCTAAGTTCAAACTTGATTCTTTTCACTTTTTAGGTATGCCGGTATTACCTAGTGAAATTCTGCCCTCATGATTTGTTTGTTAATACGAAAGCGGACTTGGGCAGCTGCACGAAAGTTCACGATGACCATGTAAAAGCGAAGTACGATGTAGCCCCTGCCCATACTAAACGGGAATTTGAAGACGAGTTCGTTCGTTACTGCCGCATTATGTTAGAAGAAGTTAATAAGAAGATCATCAAAGGTCGTCAGCGTTTAGCAGCACAACAAGGCGATAAAGTAATTACTTAACAATTGATTCTTCCTGATGTAAGTATAGCATTTTTTTTTCTTGTTAGGAATCCCCCCAAGTTTTGAAATCACTGGAAGAAATACAAGCCTTAACCGACAATATTAACGCGTTGGTAGCCCAAGCTGAAGAAAAAGGGAATGCTGGCAATGTAGACGAAGCGCAGACTTTAATGGAACAGTGTGAAGCCTTGAAACTCGAGAAAATAACCTTGCAAAGTCAATTAAACACGAACCACCGTATACCAGTATGCGATTTCTCGCTTTGTCTCTGTTTCTCAGTTTTTTTAACGTTGTTTTATTTTAGGTGGCTGAATTCGGGAGCCTACAAGAAAAACAAATGGAGGTCTGTGAAGTATGTGGCGCGTTTTTAATTGTTGGCGATGCGCCAAGCCGCTTAGACGACCACTTGATGGGTAAACAACATTTAGGCTATGCCAAGATGAGGGCTGCTGTGAAAGAACTCCTGGTATGATCAACGCAAGCTTAAGTTGTGTATGTTTGATACTAAAACGTTTGTTCAATTATATTGCATGGTTCCAGGAACAACGAGACAAAGCCCGATCTTCCAGAGAACAAGAACGCGGTAAAGAAGTTGACGAGAAACGTAGAAGACGAGACGACGACGGTGGTGAAAGGCGTCATTCCAGAACCAGCCGCGATGACGAGCGTCCCAGCCATAGAGACAATCGGGACAGATACCGGGGTGGGGATGATCGCCGCTCATCTCGAGGTCATTACAATAGTCGAGGTCGTGATCATAATAGCCGAGATCAGAGGAATGACAGGTATGTTGCTGCAAAAAGCTTCCAAGTTGCTTTGCGTGTACATAAAACTTGTAAACTTTCACATAGGAGGGATCGTTATGAAAGAGACCGCCACGACCGAAATGGGAAACGCCGTTCTCACTCTAGTCACGGCGAGGATAAAGATTCGAAGAAGAGCCGTGATGGTAATAACGTGATTGCTCCTAATTATTTGAAACAATGTGTAATTAACCCTCTTTGATTTCACAGAACCCGGCTCAAACGTGGAATGAAAAGGATTTTGGGGATGATGAGCGCCCAGTACAAGGTTAGATGGCTTTTCAGCTTGGCAAGGTAAGAGTCCTATTAGCTCGTTTCGGTTAGCGAAGATCATACTTGGCAGGCGAAAAAAAGACCACACATGTTAAATGCGATTGCTATGGCACGTTTAAGTTGCCAAAAAGACGTTGCGGGGAAAGTCGTTTTGGAGGTATTTGAGTTCGAACAATTTTTTTTCCACAATTCATCCTTTCCATGATCATACGAGTTTCGAGTGGTTAAAGTCCCATCCCAGGCAAACCTACTACTACCACCACAACGGCATAATCTTTCTTAAGAACAGAAAATAAGGTAAATTGAGTTGCTAACCATGCCGCGTTCCGTCTACGTTCACACACCGGGTCAATTGGTGTACCTTGACTCTTCTTTGTCGCACAGGTGACCCCTATTTATGAAAAGATACGGAAGGGAAACGTTTTAAAACATTTGTTATACCATGGGAAATGGGGCGTGGCTCTCAGCTTTCACATAATTATATCTTCTCTTTCTTTTTCTTTCTTTACTCGTTTTTATTTTTCAAACTATTCGTTACTGTTGAACTGATTTTTGGGTTCGATTGCTTTGAACACCAAAAACAGGTATTGTTAATGCGATTGGTTAAT
Organism: Lepidurus apus apus; assembly: GCA_022832285.1. Taxonomy (NCBI): domain Eukaryota; kingdom Metazoa; phylum Arthropoda; class Branchiopoda; order Notostraca; family Triopsidae; genus Lepidurus; species Lepidurus apus. The sequence continues at coordinate 26,079 of JAGJRO010000287.1, forward strand.
AGGAGGACGCTAGTTAACGTAGAGGGGAAGCAGCTTCAGCCATACCAGCAGGTGACCGAATTTTTCGTCATATCTTGTACATGTATATGGTGTTCAAACTTTTTTCACGTCTTCTCTACTATTGTCGTTAACTGTATTATCCGTTTCCTACATCTTTCACGGCTGAAACATTCTTGATTGGTTCATTTGTAGCGTGAATCGTAGTACACGTACATTTCGAATAAGATCACGTATAATGCTTTGCGCGTTTTTTTCAAAATAGCGGGCGTAGGCTTGAAAGCCTGTTGTCAAACCTGTTTATTTATGTAACATGTACATCATTTAGTCTATAAAACGTAATAACAAATTGGGAGGGGGGTAAGGAAGAGGGTGTAGATAAGGGTATAGGAGGTGCAGTATTGAGTCAGGTTTTCCGTATCATTGGGAGGTGCGGAAAGTCAGTTCGACCTCGGAAAGAAAAAGTTTAATAGCAGGTAAGAGTTTTGGGTTTGTAAGGAAGTTCGACGGGTTCAAATGTAATTTAAGGAAACAGTTCTAATCAGTTTCGCTCGGTACTTGTTAAGTCATCGACAATGTACGAAAACATGGTGTATATTTTGAATGACATTTTCTGGGCAGGGGCAGAAATTAGTAGGCGATCGTTTGATTCTTTGTAAATAGCTTAATGCTTTGCGCCTTTCTTTATTGATTCAGCGGGTAATTTTCGAATTCGTGAAACCAGGTCTTTTTTAATCGATTAGTGAACTCCCAAGACGACTACGAAGTTGCCTTAGCCGTTCACTAATCGTTTAAAACTGTTTACCTTTGTGTTTAACTATAAACGTGCTTATTAAACCGTTATGCTTTCTTGTAATTATTTAAGTATTACTCCACATATCTGCAAAAGAGTTTAATACTGTTTAGAAATGACCATTGAAAGCGTCTCGCAGTTCGAAAGTCCAAACTGTTCGCAGTACACAGGCTTACGTGACTCCCGAACCCGTTACGGCAAATGGCGTCTGTTGTCAAGAAGTAACAAAGCGTTGTTTTGAAGCCTAGTTTTGGTGCTTTTTTTGTCCTTTCCATGCGGAAAAAGCTGGGTTTCTCTGACAGTTACGACTCAAGTGATATTATGGATGGCATAGACGTCGAAGGCTTCCGGATAGCAGGTAAAATCTCATCAATTCTCCCATGCAATTGTAAACTTGCCAAAGTAGGCACCAGTCCAACAAAATTCGGCTGCAAAACCCTCCTCTTCACAATACAAATACAATAATACTTTCGCATATGTCTAAGCTTACAATGTTCCAAATACTTTTTCGCATAACTGGTCTACGTGCTCTATTGTTAAGTTTCTCGTTTACAGGTTTCGTCTTTCTTGTTTTGCTCTTCTTAAAACGTGGTGTTACATTCACCACTCAGACTCATGTTTGAATCTACAGTCTTGGTGAGAACTTAGAAGGGTAAAAGAGGCCCTTCCTATATCTGATGGGAACAGCTAGGCCAGACAATTGTTGGGATTGCCTCTAATGCCGTCGTCATAGGGGGTCCATTGAGCAAATAGCTTTTCTTTCAAAGTCGATACAAAAGGTCTCGGACGGTCAAGAGAGGACCATTTCCCACCTTTTCAGCAGGTCTCGAAACGTAGGCCTTTCAATCAGAGCCAAATTGAGAACAAAGTTATATTGCTTCCCAATATATGTCCCCATGGACATCCTCGGAACAAACGCTTTTATCTTTGTATCCCCTTTGGGGCGGATGCCAGAGCATGGGGAGTCCGTGATGAGCCCCCATTGCACGCAGCTTCGGGGAGAACTTCCAGCATAATTATCCGTAGGGCATTCTCACGAACGCACCTCAGTTTGCCTGCAGGTGCTTTGGATTATATTCCAACATATCTTGGTTGGAAGATTCCTTCTACTCAACTCAACGTGAGAAGCGACTGCTATCTGTTCCCACATCCTCTGAAAACTCGCTGACCTTTAAACCTCTTCCCCCTGTCTTGAAGGATTTTTTTAAAGAACTTAAAGGGTTGAGGTCGTGCGACATCCGGTGCGTGAGAGGATAATTAGAGTAGTGTTTCAGAACCCGAACCGCTCAGTTCAACCCGAAGGAATCTTTCCATGTCAGCAAGCTCTTTTTTAAAAGGACGAAACTCGTCAAGTCGTCAGTCCCTGTTTGGCGCTATAGAGACGAGTCTATTCAACCGTTTACGTTAAAAGGCTTTCCGCATTTCGGGGCTGTCGCTCTCAGGAACACGAAAAGACGAGAGAATAAGGGGATCCAAAGGGGGTGGAGCTTCACCTGAGCGTGAACTGCTGATATTTTACCTGCAGCTGGGGCTGGGCTTATACAGTGCTGTCTTTGGTCCCGTCAGTCTTCCTTGCCGGCAGGAAGAAGGTGTAGTAGCAGTGGCCGTATAGTAGTTTATGGTATCGCAGCAGTCGTAGTAACGTTTTGTTAGTGTTGGTCCCCGAAATCCTCTGTTTCCTTTTCAGAGCTTGTGGAAAAGAGCTGGAGATAAGGTTCCCACGGATTACGCTACTAGAAATCGGAAAAAGTTCTTGGGAAGTAATCTAGTTTACTACCACAGTGAAAAATGGCGTAAAGAAAACGTGTAGTTGTTTCAAACAAACTTAAGTTTCTAATTCGCAAATTTGGATATGGTGTCATCGAAAATGCCATCGTTGGAGAACCCAACTCTGGCGACTATATTGAAGTTAAACTTGAGCCCTAATAAGCTGGATTGGGAGAATATCGTGAATAAATGTAAGTTAATTGTCTGAATATTTATGAGTTTACTTCATTTTTAGACAGTAAAGCTAGCTCAAGTCTCCTTGAAAGATTAAAATATAAGGTGAAAGCCATTGTATCCGGTATTGTGATTTGATTTATGGAGACTGGGGAAAAACCCCCACGTCCGTGATGGTTTTGTTTACTTTCACGTTGTACACAAGATATCCAGTATCTAACATTTGGCGTTCATTTCATGAAGCTTTTTGCGCGTAGGGAAGAAAAATAACGTTTTGGGGTATGAAACGGATCGTTGTGGGAGTCTATTAATTGGTAAATGGAATATAAAGATCTTTCCTTATTCGGAAGATTCCAGCGTAGCGAGTTTGTCATGGGTCTAGGAGGAAAACATAACGTTTCAAAAGGAAATATGAACCTTGAGTTTGGCTTTGAAACGTATATTTCAAAAATTGGAATCTTATTTTATTGTTCTCGGAATTCCTACTGGAAACAAAAACTTCGCGCCTGGAGAAGGAAAAAACGAATGTTGGCTAAGGTAAACATCACTTTATGCCTCAAGTCCAAAGCCCCTTTAAACCGTCATTTTTTTGTGCTGGCAGACAATTCTCATTTTTTTTGCCATAATACCCGTGGAGCGTTAAGTCTTTTAATAAAAGAGGGAATTATTTTTCCTGTAAGATCCCGAAATAAAATCGTTCACATCAATCGAAGTTGCATGTCCCGTAAACGTTGTTCTGCAGGAAAATAGGAAATTTAGTGTGTTTAAAGCAAACGTGGTGTAAATAAGAATCTGAAGTGTGAGCATTAAAAATGTTCGTTTTTTACCTCGCGAAGAAATATGAATATGATGGTGTCATGGTTTCCGTAGAAATGTGAATATGATGGTTGTCTGACAATCGAACTTTTGTGGAGGCCTCATTAAAAAAAAGTTTCGTTTTGTGGCAGGCATCAAAAGAGGGTTTCTTAGAATATGGCGGTTACATATCGCAGATTTTTTTAATGTAAAAAGAACCGTATTACGCGCCTACGTTTACTGAGAAAAAACGAAGGTTCTGTATAGTGGTCGCGACGCATAGGGGTATGTTAATTTGGGCCTCAAAAGGTCCCTTTTCATCATATTCCCTAGTTTACTCCCCCAACAACTTTTTTGGGACGCTTTTTTGTGACACCCAAGAAGATTTTGGGGTCGCAATGCGTTTTTTTTGTGTGTATAGAACTTTTGAGGCGGAAGGCATATATGCGTGAGAAACTAACGAGGTCTCGTCTGTTGTGAATGTCGGGCAGGACAATACGCGACTTGGTTTCCCTGTGGCAGGTCAAATCCCACGATTAGCATAGCATCCGTAACAGCACACGACATAGAAACATACACGAAATTTCGGGGAGACTGCCGGCACCGTTACTTACCGGTAAAATGCTGTAAGGAGACAAGCAACTGAACCAAAAAGGGGCCATAAAGTCTTGAGCATGTATATATACGGCTGTAGCTGTCAGAAACCTTGGGCAACGTTGATCCATACCTGAGAACCAAATGAGTCCCTTGCTAACGATTCACATGTGCTCTGCCATTGTTGACAGCCCTTGTACGCGTCACACATACAGCGACGTCTTGTATTCTGAGCCCCTTCCTGACAAGGGAAAATGTTTCAAACGAGAGACGCCTGCGAGAAGCAGAAGGAACCGGTGTTACACTTTTTCCCTTTTAAGGCCGCTCTAATAATAAAGAGTGTCTAAGGTCAAAAGCTAACCTCGGCAATCAAGCGTAACCGAGATCTATTGTCAATTTGCCGGCGCTGCCAATGGGCCAACGGTCAGTTTCAAGTTTAGGTAAGGATATCATCCCCCCTTCTCATCGTCTCGTGCGACATACAAAGGTGTCGACATGTCGACATTATGGGCTGGTTGGCTTCTTCCTGATTTTGCTGCACAAAGTTTTGCCCCAAATACTTGTACGATAACTTTCCTTTCTTCCTGTTCTCTGCTTGAGATCAAAATTTATGGTGGCAACTTCAGAACAGAATCGTGGTCATTTAGGTACAAAAGCTTGAGGGACTATTTCGTATTGGTCGTATTGGAAATTCTTAACCTTATTTCGCTCTTTAATCTGATCAGACTCATCCTTGTATAATTTACTTTACAACGGCTTTTCTTGGGATAGCATTGAGGATCTTTATATTAAGATTTTAAGGGGAGCAGAAGTAGTTTAGGGCTTACATTTTGGCTCTGTTTAAGAAGATTTGTATCGCGGCAGGGATTAGGCTGATTCAGGTGCGTAGATCGGTTTTTCAGATGGAAAGAAGGGAGATTTGAGGGCCCAACAAGTTGAATAGCCGACTAATTATATTGGTGGCGCATCTGATAGCTCGGAAAAGTTTGGATTCATTCTTGTCGTGCTTCGTTGGCTTCTAACGGACAACATCCTCAAGTTGAGCGTGCTGCAGTCATTAAACATCTTTCGTTGCATAGAAAAAGATTATCTATAGAAAAATAAACGAAATAGAGTAAGTTTGAAATCGGTGATCATACTGCTCTATCAATAGAGCGTTAAAGGAGAGGCCAGTATACCATTAAGGTGTTCGTAAGCCGTTCACCTTTCGGATTTTCGAAGATTATAAGCTTGCAGGTTCAGGTTCTGGTCAATGCTCAATGGACACAAAAAGATGCTTCCATTTAAGCATATCGTTACGAAGTAGAAACTAGCAGGATGTGTTTTAGGCATCAAGTGACCATTGTTGGAGAGGATCAGGGACACAGTAAACAGCTCCTGGTGTATAAAGAATGCGAATTTAAAGTTTTGCTAACCGTTTCTCGTGGCGTACTGGCTGTAGAAGCATAGGGACAAGGTCACATATGACCTACGGTCGAAAAAGGACCAATTTAAATTCCAGCTAACGTTTTCTGACCTGCTCGGACTACCATACATCACGCTGCGATAGTGAAAGGAGGAGAAAATCGAACATTTTTAGCCTCGAAGAGCTTTTCCATGGTGCTATTCGTGGGTGGTACAAAAACGTTCGATTTTTTCTCGCGGGTTTATTGGACGACGCGACGCAGCTTCGGCAGTTACTCTTTTGCCTATTGGTGTGTTTCGAGAAAATATTCTTTGGTCTTTAACGGTTTGGGGTTGTTGGGTGGTCGGAAAACGTTCGATTGTTGGCTAATAGGGGTTGACCGATCTACGACGGGGAAATTAGGCCCCCAGAGCCGCGGTAAAGTATGCAGCTTGAAAAGCAACACCATTAATTTGGTTTACTAAAGGTTTCACAGCTCTCAATTCCAAATTTTCCCATAGTATACAACGTTTAGTGTCCCTGCCGCCACAAAAGAGCAACAGTTGAGTCGAAGAGCGGCATTTTGCTTGGAAACTTGGGAGACCGTGGGAGGAATGGCATTGTAGGACAAGGTGGAGTACACGGTACACCATTAAACGACCAGCAATACTGGGTCATCCATGCAGAACAGAATTCCTTTACCTTTGAAGGACTTCTTGCGGAACTTGAGCTTACGTGTATATTAAGTGTATATTATTCCAATATGCTAACTTGGAAGGCTTCTGAAGGACGCGCTGCATATTTGATATTGACGTCACATTTCCGGTTTTTTAGGTTTTATTTGTGTCGGGAGGCACAGGAAGGGAAGGGAAAGAGCGGAGATGGACTGTGACGTTAAATGTGCTATGCCATGTCGGGGTTTTGGCTGCAGATGGCCATACTCAAGCGAGATATTTGGGGTTTCGGGCGGGAGTCGCCCTGGCAGAGGGTGTCACCTGTTTCCGGAATCAACATTCAACAAAACAACAAGCAAACGCCATCAAGCTAATTTCCGTACCGAACCAGCTCCTTTCTCTATTGTTCTTCCATTAAGTAACTTTCCTGGGCCAGGAGGTTAAGCTGGAACGTTCCGCAATCGAATTAGGCTAATCTTAAGGAAACCAGAATTAGTCATGGGTCTTTAATTACTGTTGTTGTGCTCTTGCTGCCGTCCAGGGAGCACTAAGACCAGAAGCCGTTGACTCTAGTGTCAATGCGTAACTCCTTTTATTGCTTTGATACAAAAAAATACTGGCAGATGTCGTCGTCATGGTATAGCACAGTTTCGCATTGTTGAAGGTTTAGTCATGCTATAATTGACACGCTTTTTTGTAAAATAAAAAATCCTCCTTTCCTGTGGAGGAATTTTCTACTCTTCTGTGTACTTTGTCTAATCCTTACGTATAAAAAATGCACTGAGTGATTTGATTCGTTTAACTTGGTTTTTATAAGAAATTCTCTTGCGTTCCAGATTTGACGCGTGACGAACAGCAGCTATTGTTAGAAATCCGACGAAGAAAAACTGAACTACTGCAAGAAATCCAGGTAAATATAATTTGATTTATTTCTAATTTTTTTAGCTCTGGAAAAAGATTTCTCCTTGTCAAAGTTTCGTGGTTGGACTAAAACGATTTCAGGTTTTCACTCTTGGGCTTGGAGGAAGCTTTAGCTTTATTTAGGACCTCAGATCTGATTGTTAATCAAGGGCGCAAATGTTCATTCTCTGCTATTTTGACACTTGGCAGGCTGCCCAATGAAGCCGTTCGCATAGCGGTTGCTGCTACTCGTTAATTTTCATTAGGGAGCAGATAAACACGGGAGTTTCATCAGATATGGCTCGAGTGTGTTGCAATTGTACGAAGATATAGTAAGCAAGAGTTGTTGTTATCACGGGTGAAAACATAACTCGTCGGATACGACTATATAATACAAGCAAGTCACTTCTGTTTAAAAAAAATTCTAGATTATTATGCTTTGCTGTATTAGTGTGAAAAGGCACGATAAGGGCGACAACTTGCAATAAGGATTCGAGTTATATAACTTCCGGTGAGTAGCAATCCATGAAGCTCACTAGAGTGAGAAAGTGCAAACGCTGTGTGATAAAGAAAGCTGAATCAGGCAATAATTAGGTTGACGGACGTCAGTTACAAACTGATAAGCGTTTATCGTGGTTGAACCCACTTCCTTTCCACACGACATTCGGTGTTTCCGCTGCAGAATCTCCGCTTCCATACTCCCCTACAAAATTAAACCAAAAATAAACGCGTTCGTTTTTTTTGTTATGAGTAAGATTCAGCAAGTTTTTTGCTTTTTTTACTTTGACGATGAAGCTTTTCAGGAAAATTTTGTAGGAAGGGAATTTTTTATTGAGTTCAATCGGTCTGAGCTAAGCTCGTTGCCGTACAGGTACAAGGAGTGTAGGGGCTAATAAGTTCTTAGTTATTTAATGTCCAATAACAGTTGGCCTTAATTGGCCGTCTCAGGGAAAGAGTAATTTACCGCAGTTTATAGAGGAAGGGAATTGTAGGCAAACAAATTAAGAAGTTTCCTTGTTAGTTTCCTAAGTCAAATATTAAAAAAAAAGTTGTTGGCGTCTGGCCGGTTTGTAAGAAGCTTTTCCCCCTCAGCTCATTAAGATGCAAGCTCACGGCCTTAACGAATCTGCAATTTTGGAAAGGTTCACCTGTTGTTGTCACGTGGTCCTTGGGGTTCTTGTGAGGTGTAGAGTGACGTCATGGGCAATTTCTGGTTAAAAGCCAGCTACAAGTCCGTTTCTCTCTCCGTTTCCCCGAACGGAACCAGGAATGCAACGAAAGGGAGGCGTGTGCTTTTCTTGTCTTAAGCCCATCCTTCAACACAACCTCTGGCAGCCAGCTATCGAACATTTTCCTGCGCGTAGTAAAGGGAGTAGCATTCGAACTGTCTAGTGAAGTGGTTACTGTGGACATTTTTGTTCGAATTTTTGGCCGAGAAGTTGAATGAGTTGCGATTTTCATTGTTGACGCAAAAGCGTGGGGCGTGGAAGCGTGGTGGATACGTCAACAGTGATTTTTTCATTCTTGCGAAAGAAATTACGTGCAGTATTTTCCCCCAAGTTCTCAAGAAACTTTTTCTTTATGTCGTAAAGTGTGGGAGGGACAACGAATGTAATGTCACCAGGTGAAGTGGGAATCATGGCAGCAGGATGGTTTGGATCCCTGCGCAGAATCAACAAGAAAAGCAACAAGTCCAACAGTCAAGGAGCTTTGCATTCCGTTCAAGCATCGTGCGTGAGCCTAACGTCCTTAGAAGAAGCACCATGCCCTAGAGAGGTTTCTCCTTGCCCGAGGTTAATCGACGAATGCGTCAGGTCAAAATCAAAGATATCTGTCTCGACGGAGGGGGACAACATCTCCCAGTGCGGGGACTTGGTTTCTGACTCACATGCTGAAGAGGAAGAAGATACGTTCCGCAATAGCCATGATGAACGTACAGCTAAGGCCAAAGCTCCAAGTGGTGTTGGCAACAAGAGTCGGAAGACGCGATTTTGGAGTACAAATGCTAGTCAACCTGATTTACGCAAAGTGGCCGCCAAGGCCAGTCCTACTCGTAGTTTGCACGGTGCTATTTGTCCAACGCGTTCATCCTACGGAAAAGCGCTCGCGAAAAACAACACACGGAGTACGGTGTGGCACCATCAGTCTGAATGGGATCTCGTTCAGAAACCGGTAATGAAGGAGTGGTTTAATCTTTTTTTCTTTTAATAGAACTCGAAAAGGATTGAAAGTAGGAGGAAGTTGGTAAGAAAACAAACACTGAAGGACTCGAGTTTTTTCAGCGTCCTTGGGAGTGGGCGTGGAACAGTTGACAAATTCTATCCTCAGACATTTTTGCGAGTTCGTTTCTGTTTTCTTATATATGGATATTTCTTGCCCGGTAGAAGGACGAAGGAAGTGGGGAAATGCAAGCGCTATTAGGATTGCGTTGGCACGGACGTTTGACGTGGGAAGAATGTGAATAAGTAGCCGAGCCAAGTTAAAAAGCGTAGGTCATGATGGATGCGCACGAAAAAGCCATGAGCTTTAAGCTTTAGCCGTTAAACAGGTCTCTCCTTGGTGGAGAAAGAAATATGAGTGAGGTTGTTTCAAGAGTTATGAGAAGCGGAGGAAAGAGAAGATAAACATGTGTGAATGTAGGATTGTCTCTTTCTCTCTTTCATCTCTATCTTAACTCTTTGCCAGTTTTTAGCCTTTTAGTCCAACCTTCCGAACGATCTTGTGTTGAGAGAACAGATGCTAATGTTGGTTTTGTTTTTGCAGCAACTTCGAGATGAAATCGCCGAAGTCACGGCCGAGATGGAGAGCATGGATAACGGAGAGGAGAGGTAAGGAAAACCGGACTTATCTTGCTTAACAGACTTAATTTGTTTACCATTTGCGAGTCAATTTCATGACAGCTTGTTACTTCGTACTTTGAAATTTTTCATAAGCTCTATTAACGTTTCTTTTTTTTCCTGTAGTAAAAATGCTCTGAAAGCCAAACACTTGAGCATGGGTCGGAAAAAATTCAATATGGACCCCAAAAAAGGAATAGAATTTCTGTTCGAACATGGGTTGTTGCGACATACTCCTGAAGACGTGGCATTGTTCTTGTATCGCGGCGAAGGACTCAATAAGACTGCCATTGGAGACTACTTAGGTGAACGTCACGATTTCAATGAAAAAGTCTTGAAAGCGTTTGTGGAATTGCACGATTTTACCGACCTCATTTTGGTGCAAGCTCTACGGTAAATTTTTCTTTTCTTTCGGTCTTAAAAACCATTCCTGTGTGTCTTGTTTACTTCGTTTTATGGCATGGAAAGGAGAAATTGGAAATAATGCGTGTTTTCTCCTTATAGACAATTTTTGTGGAGCTTTCGCTTACCTGGTGAAGCGCAAAAGATTGATCGTATGATGGAATGTTTTGCTCAGCGTTATTGCCAATTAAACCCCAACATCTTTAGCAGCTTGGACACCTGCTACATTCTCTCCTTCTCCGTCATTATGCTCAACACCTCCTTACATAACCCCTCGGTGAGAGACAAACCCACGCTGGAGAAGTTTGTGATCATGAACCGCGAGATTGATCATGGAAAGGATGTACCGCGTGATATTCTCGCCAGTTTGTACGAAAGTATCAAAGCTGAGCCTTTCAAAATACCCGAAGATGACGGGAATGATCTCATGCATACCTTCTTCAACCCTGACCGGGAAGGCTGGCTATGCAAACAAGGTAAATATAATGTTTATACCAATAACTGGATGGATTTTAATTGTTTTCATATGTTTTTTATGATAATAGGTGGTCGGTACAAATCCTGGAAAAGGAGATGGTTTATATTGAATGACAATTGCCTTTACTATTTCGAGTACACAACCGATAAGGAGCCTCGGGGCATTATTCCCTTGGAAAACATTCAGGTAGCTCATAAAATCATCTTTTATTATAGTGTTTATATCCCGTTTTCCAAGATATATACTTTTGATTTGTTTTAAAAAGATCGAATAATTATTTAATAAAACGTTGTGGATTGCAGGTGAGGGAAATACATGACCGTCACAAGCCGAATTGCTTTGAGTTGTATGCTATGGGGTCGGAATTCATTAAAGCGTGCAAAACGGACTCGGAAGGAAAAGTGGTGGAAGGAAAACACCAAGTTTATCGAATGTCAGCTGCCACCGCGGAGGAAAAAGATGCCTGGATAGCTTGCATTAAGTATTTAACCCGTTTTGATTAATGAGGATGTGTATTTATATCGTTTATTTATTAGGACGAGCATAAGCCATAACCCTTTTTATGATATGCTTGCAGCGAGGAAGAAAAACGCCCAGAAAGGAATTAAGACCAAGTCTTAAGAAACTGCAGATTCTGTTGCCTAGCACGAAAACTTCTTTTGGTTCCATTCCAGAGCATCCCAAAGAAAACGGATAAGACGTGGTTCGCGTGTACCTTGTGTACATAGATTGTACATATCAAGCGCAGTTGTTTCTGTACTCCTGTTCAAGTTTCGTTGTAATTCTGTTCTATTCAATTGTATTTATATGAGATATTTTTTTTCTCTTTACCGAAGATGGGAATAAGTATGTCTTATTAACTCGTTTGCCAAGGATCGGCCAGACACTGTGCTGTTTTTATCATACGTTTTTTCCCTTTTTGCGAAGAGAGCAAGTAACTTGGCCATCTTTGTATTTTGTAAATACTAAATAAATTGACCTCAGCACATATATTTCACATTTTATCCTTTAGAAGACTTACAATACGACGCAGTCTGTTTATCGTAGAAACTTTTTTAGCGTAACCTGAAGATTGGGCATTTAAAATACTTGAACTGTACAAACAAATTTTAAAAGATTCAGTCAGGAATTTGTTGATGGTTTCACGTAACGTGAGAGATTAGACATAAGAGCCCTAATATGGTGATACATCAAAATTATACCGAATTGATTAATAATCTTTTCAACAATTCAAAGATAAGAAATAATCTGGATTAAAAAAAATAATCTAGTTTAAAATCTGCCACTAGATGGTGTGCTTGTTCTATTTTGAGTCATTATTATTTTTTCCTAGTAAACAATGTGCGTTGTAACTGTGCAATGTACGGTATACGTGAAAAGGGTGATGATTTCATAAAAAGAACCTTGCAAAATATACAGTTTACCATTAATAAAATAGGAAATTTCGTCCATAAATCTAACTGCCCTCTCAAGTAAAAATGCCAGGGCTTGTGGCCCTGGGCCGCCGTTGGGAGGCTGGAAGTGATGATTTAGTAATTCCGTGCAGTGCCGAATGTTTGGGGCGCTTTATATGGTACGTTTTTTTACTGAATTAAATAAGCGTGCAAGAAAAATATACCGATTTAAATCATAAGGTTAACTGCCGTGGTGTGCGTATGGGCCACGCATGCACCTCACCTTGCTTGCGAAGGTGGACGAATGTTACAAGCCTATTTATTCGGAGTGGTGATTATTTTGGCTGTCACCATTTTTCTCACCCTGTTCCTTGTTCGAGAAAGTGCAAAAGGCTTTATTATGAATTCTCAAGCAAGACTCAATGTGCCTTATCTGATTTATGCGAGGTAACCTACGAGTCCTGATCTTCCTTGATGTTCTGTTATATAATTCCATTTCTCGATTTAGGATATGTTTGGCCATACCTGAGATTATATGGAACGTAGTTGGTACGGTATGGGCGTTTACCGATGAGATGGCCTGTGGAGAGGATTGGATTGCCATTGTTGTGATTAGAGGTTATTTTACTAATTAACATCCTCTGGGAACGGTGTTTTGACGCTATTTACTTGTATCCTATAGGTCTAGTCGTGTGTAACTGGGTATTTTTATTGCTAATAATCATAGGGTTAGCGTTAGTCTTTGATCCGCTCGGTCACATGCATTTAATTGGCCCAGCTGAGACCCAACGTGCCCAACTATGGGAATGGCGTTGCCGTTTACTTTGCTGTCCTTGCATGGGGTGTCGTCCGGATACCAATATTAACGACGCGTACGAAGACGTGGCTGCCGTATTCACCAGCTTCTTCCATGACCTGGACTTGGTCCCTTCCGACTTGGCTTGTGCTTTTCTCTTGTTGCATTTACGGCACAATCTGACTCGCACGCAACAACGTCGAAAAGGTTTTGCCAAAAACCGTTTTCCTATTACAGGTAAACTGTTTTAAACATTTTCGTATTGTTGGGAGTTTGATTAGTGGCATTTCGTATTGTTATGCTTGCAGAACCTCCTGATTCCAATGGCGTCCTCACATCGAGCCCCAAAGGTACCGGGCCTGACAGATCCAAGCCAATCAACTTCAGTCCGAGCGCGGTGTCAGTTCCGATTTCCTATTTGGGTGAACGAGACGACATTAGGGAAGCCGGGCGTGGGGCTGTAGTAGGCAGAACTGCCTCTAATACTATAGGTCTAGTGTACGACTGGATGAATCCGAGCATGGCTTACAAGTACATGAAATACGCCTTGGCATCCTATGGTTGGATGTGGTATTTGTACGGCGGCTTTTTGAAAGGCTTATATACAATGAAAGCGAATGTTCTTTGCTGTGCGTGCATTAGGTAAAAATGATCTTGCGTTTTGGTATGGTTGGAACTAATTCGCAACTATTCCTTAGGGAGCGACCACCGTATATTACGGACGATAACTGTTGTCATTGCAATTTAGCAGCGTTGAAAACCATTACAGAGTTGTCGGACCAAGATATTATCCATGTTTCGTTCCATAACAATGTCTTTGAAGTTCCTTTTTTTGTTGCGGCGGATCATGAAACTTCTTCTATTGTTGTCTCGATCCGTGGCACGTTGTCCCTTCACGATGCTTTGACCGATTTGGCAGCCAAGACGGAGAATATAAACATTCAAGGCATTCCTGAAGATTGGGTGGTATGTTGTTGTTTATCCTTGATTTGATAAGTTCTGAAGCTATTAAGGTATGTTTAGGCTCATAAAGGTATCCTGCAAGCTGCGTGGTTTGTTAAACGGAAATTAGATGAGTCTGGAGCTCTAAATCGGGCATTCCAACTATACCCTCACTACAATTTAGTCATTACAGGTAGAGAAAGCATGGCTGCACTGTTATTTCCCTTTTTTAAAGTTTTAATAAAAATAAAAACATGTGTAGGTCACAGTTTGGGAGCGGGAGCTGCCGTTCTTTTGTCGTTACTATTGAAACCTCGTTTCCCTGCCTTGAAATGCTTTGCCTTTTCCCCGCCTGGTGGTCTAATTAACGAGGAGGCGGCCAAAGCCACCGAAACTTTTTGCTTGTCTGTTATCGTGGGCGATGATTTAGTTCCTCGTTTGAGCATTTCAACCCTAGGTTTGCTTAAATCACAGCTCATTTCCGAGATTCAAGCCTGTCGACACCCGAAAGTAAGCATAATCTCTCGATCTGAACGAGTTTCTGACAGTTCGAAACTTTTTCTAGCACCGAATTTTGCTAAGAGGCTGTTGGTACGCATTACGTCCCAATAACGTGTCAGTCTGCGAGGACGGACGAGCTTTACATCCGTTATTAGAGTCCAACGTGGGGAGTTACTCTTATGTAAGCCAATTTGGGCCATTGGTTAAACGTTTTATAATGAATCAATTTTCTTAAGGAATCGCTCAGCGATGTAAGTCGCCAACATTCCCCTCATCGTCGGGGACCAGGTGGGGATCAGCCTTTATATTTACCTGGCCGCATTATGCAAATTGAGGAAGTCGATCCCCTTGATCCTTCGTAATTTTTTTAATTAAGTTTAAAAAGGTGATGAGGCTGAAATAAATGTGAACTAGGTCCTCGACGGAGATGTCATATGAAGCTAGATGGATGCAGAAAGAAGATTACAATCAAATATTGGTAACGCCTCGAATGTTATCTGATCACGTGCCAGATACGGTTCTTCGTGTGTTAAGAGGACTGGCGGCTCAATACGAAAGTTCGTTTACGGGAGTTTCCGTTGATCCTGCCTCTTTAAGTCAAGAAGTTTGATTTATGTGGAGCTCCTTTGCTGAGCTGGAAGTAAATTTGCGTGATGCCAGTGTCCCGTTGTCTATTAATTGATTCTTACTCAGCAGGTTTTGCTTGAGCGAATGCGATGGCACTCTCCGTATTGTGCATTTTCAGTCGTTTTGTCGAAAGATCCTTTGGCTGGGGATATAAATAAAGTAACTGCATGTGGCTTTGTGGAAAAGGAAGAGTCTCTTTGTAACATCATTGAATATTTATCGAAAATTACATTTTTGTTAAGATTTGCATTTGGATTTTTTATTGGAATTAATTAGTTACATGCTTGTGTGGAAATTGCGGTTAGGAAGATTCAGACAAGCATCGTTGTTTTCGATGTCTTACCTCTCGTGCATTCGTATACTATATACGCCATGGCTTGGATGCGGGTCGGCATGCGACTCTTTACACCTGTGCTTCCAGGTGCCTCGCTTTTACCATGTTCGCGATGATGTCAAGTAAACTGGACCTGGCACGGCGTGGGAAAACGACAATATGGGGTTTTACAGGTTCGTATCAGTCCTTATAGTTTCACGCTACAATCTCCTGTAGCAGAATTCACCCTAGAGATGTGACGCCATCGGTTACGTCGTATTAATTTTACGCCAATCAATTAATGCTTGGGATTATGTCACTACGTATCGACCGAACAATTTAAATACATGTAAAAGAGGGAATCAGAAAGCTTTTAACGCGATATGAAATTCGGTTTGTTGACAGACCTGTTCTTTTGTTTTGGACAGTAATCCGGTTAAGAAATTAAATTTAAATTAAAGTTAAATTTAATTCAAGTTAAAGAAATTCAATAAAAAAGAAAAAAGGAATTCCAATTTTTAGATTAATCCAACTGAAATTCAATAGGAATATTCTTCTAATGGTCTAGTTTCTCGTCTGCAAAAGTTCTCAGTATGGGGTCTTGAAAACTTGAGAGGCGAAGGGTCGGTGTAGGCTATAATGATGGCCGCCGCAAATGGGTCATGGGAGTCCGTGTTTCTTGACACGGTTTGATGCAAGAAGCAAAACGGGTAATGTCAACGTGCTATACAAATTGCTTCTTGCACATGTAATGTTTGCACATGTGAGTTTAATGGGTTTGTTAATGCTTATAAAATATAGCGCGGCTCTTTCATCTTAGCAAGGGTGAGATATGAGGTTCTGTACAATTTACGTATATTAACTTTGGACAGACGCCCGGCATCGTCGCTTCTCGATGTTGCTTATCCTAGGCAAGGGGTTCCTCAGTTATACCGGGCCCCGCCAAATGCATAAGTTATGCAAAACATAACTAATGCATAAGTTTCTTCGTCCTTTCGTCCCCAACCGTCGAGCCAAGGATGAACGAAAAAAAAACGCTATTGACCCACAGGAATCCAATTTTTCTAACAGACGTCAGCCCCATATGTCTACTGACTCGACGTTGCTGCCCACTTTTTAACATACAATGCTATATTTACTCGCTTTATATTCAACTACTTTTTGGTTTGTACTTTGTTGGTTTGCCTTGTTTAAACCTTTTCTTTTCAGCGTTTTTATTTGCCCCTGGTCCCTAACTTTTCGACCATTATCGGGAAACCTATGAGCGTTATTCACGACGGGGGGCGTTCTAATTAGAACTAAACCTTGTTACAGGCGCTAACGAAGAGGACTGTTTGCGATGTGGGGAGAGATATTTGTAACAATAGGAGAGCAGAACCGAAGAGGAGACAAAGGGCCTTTGGCGTGTATACGACATGGGGTCCTGTGTTATCCCTCGTGTCTAATCTAGAGAGTAACAATCTCCCTACCCCTTTCGGTGCCCGAAATCCTGAATAGCAGAGATAAACCCGTCAACTCTAGTGATCGTATTTCTATCTCAACAAGTCAACAGTAGGCTTTTTAGTGAAAGGCAGCATTGCTTTAAATAGGGCATTTGTAACCTTGAAATTCTCCCTCTCCCTTGTACGTCTCCCTTTCTTGACACAATTATAAGCAATAAGTCAATGTCGATATTCTTGGGTTAAACTTTGCCCCGCCGATTCAAGCGTTTCTTACTTTCGAGATGGGTGTAAAAGCTAGCGTTGGATAAGGACGAAGGTATTGAACAGGATTGGAAGAGTTTTTTATTCCCATGTCAAAGTGGGAAGAAAATCGATGCAGCTGTAGTTGCATGCCATAGCTGGGCTTCGTGCATCTTTGATGAACAAGAGATGAGGAAACCAAACCGCATGGGGAGGGACGATTTTCGGACTTAGCTATTATGCGTTACGGTTTCAAAGAATTGCAGTTAGACTTGGCTACTTTGTGTGGGACCATGACAAAATAGCATCTAACATCCGTATGCTGGGCAGATCTTCCGTACCGACAAAACAACACCGAGATTAGGGTTCACTTCCTAGATTTGGGAGAGGGGGCTGAGGAAGAAAAGGACACGAACAATATGTCAGATAGAGATTATGTATCTTTCATAACGAACAGATCCCCGTAGCTGAGCTTCTGCTAGTCACGGAAGGTGTATACACAGGACTTTGCGTGGCTTTTCTGTACGCCGTGGAGTTACGGACTGAAAGCGATGAGTGACCACACATTCAGGTAGAAGGGATTACACTTTTACCGAATAACGAGGTCTTAGGGACTTGGCCTTTAGGCCTCTTTTTTCTCTCTCTTTATTCTTTTTCCTATACGTGTTTGGTCTAATAACGAGCTGTCGTGGAGATCAGATAAAAATAGGAGGAATCGTTCAGAGGGAATTACCGCTTTAAGAAGCTTTTACCTCGTCTCGCACTAACGCTTTAGCATGATACAAATTTAGCACGATTTTCAACCCAATAATTGACGGAATTCATGTATATCAGTTACAAGGTTTTACAATGCATTCCATGGAAGACCACACGGCACCCACTCTCTTTTTTAAAATATGAATTATTGGTTAGGGTTTTAGGGAGGGAGATACTAATTTTGAAATTTTTTTTGTCACTTTAGCATGCAAATGAGATCTGGAATGGCGTAAGGAATTTAAAGGGGGTTGCTTATTTCTTCACAGCCATGGATGAGTCTCGCTTTAGAATCTGTATAAATGACACACCAAAAAGACAAAATGGTTGGTGGAGACTAGAATATCAAGTGCACAGGGCATTCAAATCCACGTGATTTAATAATTGACAATTGGGGAATCGCTGGGGAGAAATATTGGCTTGTTGTTTGTTTGTTTCTTTTTGAAAAAAACACGAACAATTCTAAGGAGGATCGAGAGTTCGATTCAGACAAGTATTCACAACCTCCATCTTATTTTATACAAAGTTGTGCAAAGCTGGACGGCTTATATTGCTACAATGCATGTTTTTTTCCATGGACGGAATTGAAACAAATTTATCAAGGATAATTGGGCCACTATTATTACAGGACGGAAAAAGTTTTCTTCAAAACATTAGTTTTTTCGCTCAATCTAATACTTTCCGGTTTAAAGAAACCTTCAATCTTAGCTCGCTTAAAACTCGAGTGTTAATTTACGCTCCAAACTGATTTTAGGTTTATGCTTCGAATGGTATATATATCTTGCTGGACATAAACGAAATTTGCAAAGTTTTCGAATGTCTGATTGTCCGGCTTCATGTCATATAAGAGAAAGGTGTATACATGTCAAGTTCTAAGTTTTTCTAATTTGGCAAGCCAAAAAGCCGACCAATTAATCTTTACAAGCAAATTTAAGTAATTCGCAAAATGACTTTCCGGTTTAGGGCCACAATATGGACGGTAGAAGTTACTCCCCAAAACGTTCGCGAGACAGTTCATAGTAAAAGAACCTAATTTATCAGTTTATAGTACATCCAAGTCAATCAAACCCTCGAAATCTATCGTGGGCTCCAAAATGGGTAATACCTTGGGGCCTAATTCCTCCCAGGTAGAGTTGTAATTATAAAATTGTCCCTGTTCGCACGAAGAATTGCCCTCTATGCCGTTTTCAGCCGCACAGGGAAGGTCATACGGATAATCATGACAGTCTTGGTACTTGAAACTAGAACTTAATAACTGAGCATCAATATTATAGGTAGCGGAGTCTACGGAGTGGGACTCGAGAGCAGTTTGTGGCTGCTGTTGCTGTTGGTGTTGGTGATGAGGATGAGCTAAGTGTTGGCCGTAGATGGTCAAGTCTAGTGACGAAGCGAGCAGATCCGTATGTCCATCATTGCTGCCTTCGGACATGTTGAAGAGTTCGTCTTCGACGTCCACGTCGACTAAATTCGAGGAAGTCATGGAAGCTGGACTGTAATCTTGAGAGACGTCCATTTGGGGTAAGAAATTCATGACATCTTGACCGAGGTTGTAACGGAATCCTTCGATGTCAATATCGATCCACTGATCATCCATTCCTTCTAGAGTCTCCACAGTCGTCGAGGGCGGGAGAATGTCCTGGATGGGGGGCAGGTGGGAATGGGAAGAGCTCGTTGTCGTCGTCGTCGTCGCTCCCAAAGAATTGCTGTTGTTCGTCCAAGTTTTACCATTGCTGTTTTTTGGCGCCTTGGACTTTTTGGAGGTTTTGTGACCCGTTTTTTTGGCTAAGGACAAGCCCAATCTTCGTTTGCGAAGTGTAGCGTCGTCTAGTGCTTCTGCGAACATGGGATCCAAACGCCAAAATCCACCTTTACCAGGCTCGTCTTTGGACCGGGGAACTTTGATGAAGCATTTGTTGAGCGACAGGTTGTGTCGAATAGAATTCTGCACCACAAAAATTCTTGTTAGATTTACGGAATTCAAAAGCTTTTTGGAAAATAAATTAAGTCTCACGAGTAGGTTTTTTTTCTTATAGAAGACATTCCTCAAGACGATGAGGTTGTATAGAAAGGTGTATGGAGTCAATTCAATTACCTGCCAGCTGGGGTCCGCATTCTTGTAGTAAAGGAAATTTTCTCTTATCCATTTGTATATAGCGGAGAGAGTCATTTTGTGTTTGTTCGCTTTCATCGCCATGCAAATAAGCGAAGCATACGAAAACGGAGGCTTGGAGTCGCCCACGAGTTTGTAGTCGACTTCGTCTATCTTGTTAAGGCTTTTGCTCTTGGATTTTGTGGGGCTTTCGCGACTATTCGGCGGAGGTGACGCTGGAGGTGTAGGTGGGGTGCCATTGACTTGAATGTTGCTCATAATATCTAAGTT
Source organism: Lepidurus apus apus (assembly GCA_022832285.1). Classification (NCBI taxonomy): domain Eukaryota; kingdom Metazoa; phylum Arthropoda; class Branchiopoda; order Notostraca; family Triopsidae; genus Lepidurus; species Lepidurus apus. The sequence continues at coordinate 46,262 of JAGJRO010000287.1, forward strand.
GTGTAGCCAATTGAGGCTCGTGAGGTCCCCAGCGTCTTGCGCTGCTTTGTTGCTGCCAGCCATGACTTTCTGCTTATTTCTGCACAAAACAAGAGAAAGAATGAGTACAAAGAGGGAGAAAGCGAGTGAGGGGGGTGAGACATGCTTATGGATGATGAAAAGGGGAAAAACTGGCTCAAATTGAAGCTATATCGATTTAAGTGCCTAATGACTTAGTTAACGCGAGTATGCATTACGGCAATTGTTAAGATCCCATTAACCTCCTCTTTTTAGAACGCGAAATAAACATTTTTGTTTCCTTAATGGACATAAGAACTTTGGATTAGGATGAGTTCTGAGTCTATTCCAATACTGGACCGCACCGGTATGGCGTAAGTCAGCCTCACGTGACTCGCAGTCTTTAGGGTCGACTTATCCATCAAGAGGAGATGGTGAACAAAAAGCGTCCAAAAACTTATGTTTTCTATGAGGTAGACAGGGCATCCTATAACTTCTATAATTGCAGAAACACCCCTAAAAAACGTAAGCGTTTCTTCTCAGCATTCCGTGCAGTAATTCCTTCTCAAAGTCTACTTCTGCTTTTTTATTTTTGGCCGGTTTTGGCTTTTCGGGAAGCCGATACATTATTTGTATTGAACGTAAAAAGGAAAAATCGCGAAAGTGCCAGAAATAAGTAACTTACCGCGGTTTCGCTCGCCGTTTTCAAATGGATATTATTCCTTTCGTTTGTGAGTCACTTAACAAGTTCGTTTAAGAGTCGAGACAAAGTTCTTTTCCGTTGAGACAAATACAATTCAGCAAGTTTTGAAGGAAATACCAACACGCAAATTTGAAAAGGCATATGTAGTGGACGGATACGTTGTGGACGAGATCGTTGCAAAGACTAGTTCCAAGATTGCATACTTTGGATTTTAAAGAAACGTAGCACCTTCTCACTCACATTGGAGTCACGTTAAATCGCACCGCACTCAAAGAAATTGCACCATGTGTGACTCTGATGGAGGAGAGTCTGGAATAGGTGTCTTTTATGCAAATGAGGACAAAGAACCGGGCGATGCTACCGGCATCCAGGTGAGCAAGATTATGAAGCTCAGGAGCAGACTACGCGGAGAACGGAGGGCATCAGAACCAACCCCCCAAAAGAGCCACAGACAAAGTACCACGGGTACGAGGAGGAGCACGGGGAGTCGGGGGGTTCGCGTATGGGCGGACTACAGAGTTAGAGGTGAAAGGTAAAAGGTGCAGCAGAGCAGTGCGGGGCAGGTGCTGCGGATATCCATTGGAGTTTGCTATCGATTTCATCTAGCTTCTTATCAAAGCAACCATAAACTTTTCATCTTGTAATTAGGATTATCACTCTAATTTTGAATCACTTTGCCTCCTCAACTCCATAAAGTTATATTTTTAGACTAATTTGTTGTTGTTCCGGAAAGACAGCCTTAAACGCTATTTTTGTTAAAATCTTAGATTCAGAGGGGAGGAAAAAAAGGAGGAAGGCGAAACGGCAGTGATGTTAACAATCTGCTGCTGGTTGAGATAAAATTCGGGATTTCTGTTTACTGATGGCAGAGTTGGTCCGGTATCGATAAGCAGAAAACTAACCCCTGGGTATCGCCCTTTGGAGAGAGAGGAGAGAGACTATTACCCCACAGCGTACCCTTGTTTGGAATCGGAAGGGTCCTACGTCACCTGCGCAGCAATAGGTGCATATTAAGGCCCCAAAGGACAGGTGTGCGTGAGTCTTGGACGCGCTGAGGTGCGCGCGCGCCTGCATTGAACTTCCCCTCGGGTCCGTTTTCATTTGATGCCGAGTCTCAGCAAACTCGCAAATGTGCTGGCTATGGCATGGAGGTTACAAAATCAATGAGGGCTGGCTCCTACCAAAAGTCGCCGGAAACGCTTGCAGCCGACAACTGCGAGCGACGGTACGACGAGCGAGCGCGACCAAGAGCAAGACAAAAGAAGCACATGGCCCATGTAGATGATATGATGGTATAATTTGGGTACCTATACCCTGAACAGCAGACCCCTATGTAATCTTTTTTTCCCCCTTTTAGGCCATCGGTCATGTACATGTGCAACCAGTTTGGAATGAACAATATTTAAAGACAAATCCGGAAAGTAAAAACGATCATATTTTGATGGCAATATTAGAAATAAGTAATGGAACTCGGAAGCATTTTGTATGGCCTTTGTTGATTTATTTATGCTCGTTCGTTGGTCCGGGAATAGGGTCGTATTTCTTGTAGGGTCCTTCTACACTTTGGGAAATACAAGTCGATGCCCTACTGACCCAAACTCCCACAATCAATCTAATGCTATGTAACCTTAGCAAACATGTACTATTGTACTACTCGTAAGTGCATTAGGTTCAGGAGAGGTAACCTTCGTCAGGTAAAGAATCATTGTTTTTAAGTGAGTAAGCTGGAAGGAAGGGGTCCAACTTCGCTTAACTGACTCGTTTCCATCTATACCGACACGTGCGGAGTTTTCCCTTGATGCTTTTGTAGGTAATGCGTAACAAATTAGATATAAGGTAAGGGGGGTGAGCAAGTTTTATGTAGAGAGAGGGGGGTTGAGAACGACTGAGATAAGAGCTTCCCATGGGTCCATTGAAACAGGTATTTTTTATAGTTCACCCCACGTTCACCGTAAATACGAATTTGTGACAAGGGGTGAACTTGTTTCAAACTTTTGTTACCTATTTTTTACTACTTTTTTTAAACGCATGACAGTTTGGCGCCAAGAATGAAAGGCATCATTGGGAACGCCTGGGGGCTTAGAACGGAACGATTTGTTTTTGTTAATTTCTAGCCAGCCAGTCGACGAATGCGCAGTACGACTGACAGTCGGGTGTGATTGATTTGCGTTTGATTAGATTCCTAGTCTTGCAAAGTTTAGTAAATTTGACGCGTATCAAGCAAAGCTAAGCTGAAAGTCATTATTATTGGCAAGTTAGTAAACGAGACGTCTTCGACATGTTACTGAGAGCGAAAACTAGCCTGCCTGGCGTTGTTCAACAGTTGTGTCAAACCAAGACAGCTGCTGCCAGCATTACAGGTAAATTAACTATCATTTGATAAGATAGTAATTGCAGTTATGATTAACCTTTTGCTTATAGGTATTCGCGATTATGCATCCAAAGCTGCTCCGGCTGTCAAATCCATTATTCCTGGGGAGCCAGACAGACCCATTGTCCAAACTGCCATTCCTGGACCTGTGTCCAAAAAATTGCTGGCTGAATTAGATGCTATACAAGTAATGCCTATTGGGAAATTGTTATAATTTCATTAGTAACGAAAAGAGGGGGTGGAAAGCGCTACTTTTTAACGTACGTTGAAGATTTCAACATTTTCTAATCGTTTGTCCCAAAAAATGGCTTGTCCCTCACCCCGTAAAGAAATAAGTAAGAATTCAACTTGTGGGCGGTAGACTTTTGACGCCCCTTTTTTTACCATTTGGCGTGATAAAAAAAAGAACAAAACGTATGTAGCACGTCTGCAGAATTCCTGGGAATAGCTTTGACCCTTGTCTACCTGACTTATACTCAGCCATACCTGTACATCTTCAGACTCAGAGTATTGATCTGTTTTCCCTATTTTATATGTCAAGGTATGAACAACGCCAGGTCAAGCCGGAACATGTATGAGTCAAGTCCCCAAGTTTCTTCATTGTTGTAATACTAGGGCTTTTAGCTCATAGGCTTTTATATGCTTCTTTTTACCTCTTTCTTTTAACTTGTAGCAAAGCGGGAGTATTCAACTGTTTGTCGATTACGAGAAAAGTTTGGGCAACTACTTAGTCGACGTAGATGGGAATGTACTTTTAGATGTCTATACTCAAATCTCGTCGCTTCCCTTGGGTTATAATCATCCGGAGCTCTTGGCAATTCTGGACAATCCCGCCAATAAAGTATACTTCATATATCTAAGCTTGCTTTTTTACCAAAAGTTCAAATTTTTGCGAATTTTCAGAAAACGTTCATAAATCGTCCGGCTTTGGGAGTTTACCCTGGTGCGGGATGGCCGCAACGACTCAGAGACACATTACTTTCGGTAATGACGACTGATTCTATTCTTATTATTAGTAACGAACGTTCAGGGGAGCAGCTTGTAATGATGATAATTCTTTTAGGTGTCCCCAAAAGGTCACAGCGAAGTGTTAACAATGGCGTGTGGCTCTTGTGCGAATGAAAATGCATTTAAAGCTATTTTTATGTGGTACCGTAATAAGCAGCGAGGCGCTGATACCAATTTCTCTCAAGAAGAACTTGCTTCTTGTATGATTAATCAAGAACCAGGATGTCCCCCATTTACGCTCTTATCCTTCCACGGTTTGTTAAAAGCCAGTTAGGAAATTGTGCCTTAATTGCCTTTTTATTGATAAAGGCGGATTCCATGGAAGAACGATGGGCTGTCTGGCTACTACACATTCCAAGGCTATTCACAAGTTGGACATCCCGTCCATGGATTGGCCCATTGCCCGTTTTCCCAAGTACCAATATCCGTTAGAAGAACATGTGCGCGAGAATGCGGAGGAAGATCGAAAATCCTTGGCTCATGTAAAGTTTACTAATCCGTTTACATTTGGTGGTTAATGCTTTAACTTAATTTATGTTAATGTTGCATTGTTTTTTCTGGTAAACAGGTTGAGGAATTAATTCACGCGTATAACAAAGCGGGAAAATCAGTGGCAGGCATTGTTATTGAACCAATTCAGTCCGAAGGAGGCGACAATCATGCATCACCTGCATTTTTCCAGTCTTTACAGAAAATAGCGAAAAACGTAAAAACTTTTTCTAACCTTGAGCTATATAAATTCGAATTAATCCATTGTGTTCATCGGTATATTATCAGAATGGGGCAGCTCTGCTTATTGATGAAGTTCAAACGGGAGGTGGTCCTACAGGGAAGTTTTGGTGCCACGAACATTTTGATTTGCCCGAGCCTGCTGATGTGGTTACGTTCAGCAAAAAGATGCTTACGGGAGGTTTCTATAGTTTGCCTTCAATGAGGTGAATGTTTTATATTTTAATTTATTAAATGTGCGGTTGTTATAATGTGTCTTTGCACTGTAGACCTCAGCAACCTTACCGAATTTTCAATACTTGGATGGGGGATCCTTCTAAGGTGGTTGTTTTGGAGAAAGTGATCGAAATCGTTCGTAGAGACCATCTCCTGGAGAATGTACAGAAAGTGGGCGATCAGCTTATGACTGGCTTGCTAGACCTGGGTAAACGATTTCCCCAGCACACGCTGAACGCACGTGGACGTGGGACTTTCTGTGCTTTCGATGCATCTTCGGTTGAGAAACGAGACAAGATTGTATCTTTGCTGAAAACTCAAGGTATCATATTTTTCTATAACTAAAGTTTTTATCTGAAGGCTTACCCTTGAATTTAGGCATTCAATCCGGAGGTTGTGGAGATATTTCAGTTCGTTTGAGGCCAGCGTTGATATTCCAGCCCCACCATTGCGATATTTTCCTCGACCGCTTGGAAAAAGTCTTGTCATCATTGTGAGCAATCAACACTCGTTGTTTGAACCTTTTTCCAGTGAAATGAATGGTTACTAACCAGTTGGCCGGAGATACTGTGTGCATTTTTAGGTAGTTTTAATTCCTACTTCTTCATTCCCAGCTTTTCAGATATTATGAGTGTTTGCTTCCCCAAACTTTTGAATTTTTACCTGTGGTAATTGGTACAGTCTTCCATGCATTGATTTTGGTATACTAACCAGCAAATAAATAGTGCAGCTTGTGAATATAGGAATTCCAGAATCAAATTTTGGCGCTAACTGTAGTTGGCCGTGTGGTGGCTCTGTTGATCACAACAATAAACCGAAATAGACGTTTGTGGGTTGGCATATTTGTAAAGTTTATCGTGAAACATCCGCGTTATTATGGCTGATAATTCGCAGAATTCGATAGAAAACGCGTAAGACAATACTTTCAATCAACTATTTAATAAATTTAGTAACGTTTTTGGCGGTTGCTATTGGTGCAAAGCTTATTGTCAGATTGGTATTATCAGAGGATTGATAATGTTGTTTCGGCCATTGTTTTGACGTTGTTGGTTTGCTAATTGTACAGGGAGGCTGATAACGTAAAAGAAGAATGTGACTTCATCAAAATTGGCGACAATAGGAAGGATGAAAATGGGCGCGAACGTGATGACAATAAGGACAGGGGTCGCGATCGTGATCGCAATAGGCGAGGCGACAAAAGGAAGTCAGACCGTGATTTTTCAAACAGTAATGGGCCTAGAAAGCGTGGTGCTCGCACCAACAATCGCGTTTTCATAACTAACATACCCTATGAGTTCAAGTGGCAAGAACTCAAGGATCTGTTTAGGACGGAAGGTATGCTTGGTATCTAGCTATTCTTGGAAGTTGAGCTAACAGAAAGACTTGGTTCATCTAGTTGGTGATGTCTCATTTTCACAAATATACGAAGACACGGCTGGGAAGTCGCGCGGTTGTGGCATCGTGGAGTTCGATTCTCCACGTTTGCTCAAATTAGCTCTGGATAAGATGCATCGCTTTGATTTGAAGGGAAGGAAATTGAGTGTCAAGGACGATTCGGGCGTAGAACGAGACGACCACGGTTATCTGCTCAAGCAGCGAGCTCGTAGCCGCGAAAGACGCGATGATTATTTTCCACGTCGTGACGATGGTCCACCAGCATCTCGTTTCGATGGGCCACCAGCATCTCGGTTTGAAGGTCCTCCTATTATGCCAGACTCTTCACAAGAGTTTAACACTTACGGGCTTAATCGCAAATTCTTAGCCGAATTAGGCATCGAAGGTCCCCTCGGTGCCCGCGTCTTTGTTGCTAACGTAAGTTTACTCTCAATCTACAGGGCAAGGCTTAATGTGGGTTTCGTATTTAGTTGGATTACAAAGTCGATGACACGAAGTTGAACGAAGTATTCTCCTTGGCTGGGAAGGTGATCAACGCAGAAGTTGTCAAGGATAGGGAGGGCAAAAGTCGCGGGTTTGGCGTAGTGGAAATGGACCACCCCATTAGGGCAGTTCAGGCCATTTCCATGTTTAACAACCAAATGCTTTTTGACCGTAAAATGACCGTCAGGATGGACAGGATAGAGAAGCAGGAGACCAGGAGCGCAAAACTGCCAGAAGGTCTACGGGGGATTGGAATGGGCCTGGGAGCTGAAGGCAAACCTTTACATGTAAGTTTTTGTTGGTTTAATTTTTTCTTTTAAACGACTTGTCCTACAATTTCAAGTTTGCTTGATCTCTTTTATGATCGTAGGATGTCCCATTTGATAGTGGCTCTAGAATGGCTCCACAAGCGATAGTACCGCCTCTGAATGTGAACGGATTGGCCAATTTACCTGCCCTGACAAACGTCATCAATTCGCTTTCTTCAAGTGATTTGAGTCGTTTAGTTTTGCCAGGTTTACAAGGAATTGTACCCAATGCTCCTTTAGCTCCTTCAGCAGCCAATTTAGGACCAGGCCCTGGCCAAGACGGCGGCCGAGGACCCCAGTCACAAGGATTTGGCAATGGGTAAATTGACTTCACATGCCTAATTCTCTTAATTGCAAATTCTTAGGCTTGCGTCTGCCGCACATTAGGCGTTGTGAGATGTTTGTTTATTGTTGTTATTAGACAGGTTGAGTGAGGGTTATCCTGATCTATTCGAAACTTGTGTGTAGATATGGAGGACCGGGGTCTACAGCTTATGGGTATTCCACGGATATGAATCGGTCGGGGTCCGGTCTAGTCGATTACGATCGAGACCGCGCAGGGCCTCCGAGGGATCGTGATCGCGAGGCTGGTCGCGATCCGTTTGATTTGTATCGCAGTGGCGGAGGAGGAGGGGGAGGAGGCGGAGCTGGGTATCCAGGCGATTCTTACGCCCCTAATCGGGGCGATAATCGGGTTTCTGGTCCTGCTCCATCTGGTTTCGATTCTCCCCGTATGGGAGGGGGTGGTGCAGGGAGTGGGGGGCCGATAGGTGGAGGCGGAGCCATGCAAGGTCCCGGAATGCGCATGGGTGCTGGACCTGGCATGCCCGGGGCGGGACGTCCAAAATGTGAACTACTTGTCAATAACGTAAGTCGGTTTTGAGTTCCATTTTTCTTACTCCCGGGAGGTACAGTTTGAATCCTGCGTTGGTCAGCATGATTTTTGTATGGTTTGTCGCATATGTCTTGTGTATTTTTACTTGAAGGAAACCGCGTGTTAATCCAGAAATTGCATACTCAGCCAGCGTCTTAGATAAGTCGGAAAAATTTGCAAAAGTTAACTCGGGGGGTTCTGGTTGAGAATGCATTAGTAGGCGAGTCTACTCGACTTTTTTCGTAGGAAAAAATTTACAAAAGTTAATTCGGGTTATGGATGAGATTGCATTAGTAGGCGAGTCTGTTCGACTTCGGATGGATGGTCAATTGGAAAGTGTTGATTGATTTTTCTCCTTGTGCAGCTACCCATGGATTGCTTGGCAAACGACCTGCTTCAAAAATTTCGTTCAGTTGGCGACGTCCTCGAGGCAAAGATATTACAACAAGGGACAGGCTATGTCCGAATGGGGTCGGAACGGGACGCCAGCCGAGCGTTATGTATGTCTTAGTAGTCAAACGGTTCCATTGTATTCTTGAAATTTTCTAACTTTATTATGTTGGTCCTCCGGACGTTCTTTTCGTCTGTAGCTATGCTCACCAATTCCCGGATGAACAATCGGAACATCGACATTTGTTTTTATTGAATCGCTGCTGGAAGACATAGGTAGCAAGGAACTGGATTTCCTGGACTTTCCTTTTTTCGGAAAAATATTTTGGGGTCCGATGGCAAACAAATTAACGGATTTATTGTGCCTATATTTCTTGTTGTGGGGATTCCTCATCTGTGTCGATTAAGTAACCCTGTTGGACTTATTGGTATCTCAGTGAAAATGGAAAAGGTTTTGTTTTAGCAAGCTGTCGGAAAATTGAGCCAGTTAGTGTTTTGTTTAGGCAGTGAGCGGGATTCGGCATTGTCGGTCAAATACATCTTTGTTTCATAGATGAGTTTTCTTCGAGGTGGCGCCGGGTTTAAAAGTCGAAAGTAATTTTCGGGCATTTCATTCGTTTTCGAGATCTTGATCGGGGTATTGTGGGAGTGAGCTTCTTTAAACATTTTCTTATAATTTGTACAATTCGTGAAACAAAATGTGACCTATTTTGCTAGTTGCTAGTGAAATTAGGAAACAATTCTGAAGTTCTATTTTTTTTTCACGAGATCACACGAAAAATAACATGGAAGTAAATACATAAGACTTGCTTAAAAGAAATTATGGATTTCCTTATTAAAAGAAAAGTGGCTGAAAACTAACACTGCCGGAGAGGTGTTCAAGAAGCCGGTAGTTTTTTGAAGACGACCAGTCCATTGCAAATCTACCATTAAGGCTCCCGAATACCTTAGCTTATTGATGGGGAAGAGTCACAGATGGCACTGATGTTTGTTATTGTTTTGCGAAAGCCTTGCGTAAGAAAGTAAGAAAAGAAATATATAGCCAATTGCCGGCAAAGTTTCTATGCTTGTTTTGCTCCTGAAAAGTCGGTTCAGAAGAGTAGGATGTTGTCCAGAAGAAGAACCCGAGACGTAACAAGAAAAACTTAAAAAAGTTCCTTCGCAAGATGAGAAGTTTGGTGAGCGATGCGACTGATCCAGCGTATACAGTATGGGTTCCTCCACAAGACCAGGAAAGGTGATGGCAAGCAAAACGAGCCTTAATTGGAAATTAGGCCACTGTTTACCTGTAATTATTTTCCCTTTTTTTAAAATCAAAATTCCTACACTTTTTAAAGGCTTTCGCTGTGCTATTTTCTTCCAAGTGTATACAAAGTCAAGGTACATAGTTATTGGACATCCCTGAAGGCTCTTGTTTTTTTTTGTTTTGTTTTTTTTACTACACTATTGGTGCCAACAAATATGCAATTTTGGTTTGGGAAAAAATCAAGGAAGACTCGCAAAATGGAAACGAAACGAATCAAAACGGAAGGAACAACTCTGGAACAACTAAATATAGGGGACTAGAACGATTCATCAGTTGACTAGCGCGCCTTTAATTTTGACAGAAAAATAGCGAACTTTTAAACGAAATACGTCACAGTGCGTCATATCTATAAATTCGCAAAATGTTTCAAAAAGGCAGCTGGTCGTTTGTGTCGCTACACTGACAACAAGAACAATAAGGTAACCCAATTTACACTATTTTCTTGTTTTTAAATTTGTATGCTAAAAACTTAGTTCAAACCACGATGCTTCCTTTTGATACTAGCGTAAGGACCAATATCTGGATCCATCACAAAATCGTACAATACTTTGGTCCATGAATCGTGATGAGGTAAATTGTCGTAGTACTCAGGCGCTATCTCCCTAACCTGTGAGAAAACAAATTGTATGTTATTCTTTATTATTCTTGACATGAAAACTACTTTTAACTATTATGCAACTATTTCTTATCTTATTTCTTATTATTGTTATGTGTGATGGCTACTTTTAAAACTTGTATTTTACTATTTTCAAACCACTTTTAAATGGATTTGTTATAAACGCACTATTTTCCCTTTCTGTTCTTTAATCTAATTTTTGTATTACTTTATTTTGAAAATAAAATGATATGGTTAAGAATTAAATTCCAAAACTTACTTTTGGAAGCAAACTACCAGGCACGGCCGGGAAATCATGGTGCCTGCAGAAAAATAGACAAATAATGTAATTACAGGAAAATAGAACGTCGATAAATCTTACTCGTTATGGTAACCGACATTGAAAGTAATCCAATTCAATGGACCATAATAGGAATATGTTTCGAAACCCTTTTTGAACATATAGTGTTCCGCTACAAAGTGGCCCGCCACTGGATGAACTCCCATAGCCAACAAAGACCCGGCAGCCAAATAAACGATCGCTTTAGCACCTAAAGTCAACGAATTAAATTCATAATTAAACGACAAACAGTCTTAGAGAAACTTGAGCGCAAGTTGATGAACGACTTACCAAAGAGATTATATACGGCATAGTTAAACGCAAGCTGGATCACTACATTAACTATCTCTAAGGTAGTAAGTGACTTCGGGTACGTCACTGCCGGTCGTATTATGTAAAAAACGGGTTGCAAAAATAACCATACAAACTTCCCTACTGTCGTACAGAACAATTCAGCTTCTAATTTCGTTGGGATATCGGTATCAAATTTTTCGTCCCCTTGATACTATAAAATAAT
>JAGJRO010000781.1:0-55759 GCA_022832285.1 Lepidurus apus apus
TATATATATATTTAAAGTATATAGGGAACGGTAAGGGAATTAGCGCTGACCCTGCTTTTTGTTTGTTGTTTGTTGACTGAGGAATGTGAGTAGTAGAGCACAGACTTCAATACAAGCCCTAAAACCAAGCCATCCTGACAATATACAAAGGTGGCCCAAACGTACGTACTGTGGCCCAAACGTTTGAAACACAGCACTCAAACTTCCCATGCGAAGCTAAACCCCCGAACCAAAATCCTGGGTGCGGGCCTGATACAGATAGATTAGAGGTTTTAACGTAATTTCTTCGTCTCAATAGGTTCTGTGGGGGGTTAGAAGGAACATAGGAAAATATAGATCCACAGACTGCCCACACCCCCGCAAAGTAGGCATTCCTAAATTCAATTTAAATTCAATTTAAAGTATATTTTTTAATTTAAGGTAAATTCAATTTATTTTCTTTGAATAACAAAAAAGAATTTCAACAAACAGGAATTTTAACAAACAAGAATTTGATACTGTGTATTAGTGAAAAAGATTCGTAACATTTGAAGGGGATACTTGATATGACCGGCATATCTAGCTCCAGTACTGTTCTGATCCAACATCAACGCAATCCCTAAATCTCACAGTATGGGAACTACCATCATTAAAGTTAAATACAACTTGTTCATTGGCATCAATAGCTCTACCAACGTCAAAGGCATAATAAGGATTATCTCCCCTGTGACCCCCTGCCTGCCCATTTAGAGTAGCTCCGGTAATGATCTTCTCGTTGGTGTTGAGGAGTCCGATGTTCCTGTAGTAAGCATTGTTTGTACCAGTTCCGGGCTTGTAAAAGCACTGGTAGCCTCCTCCGGACAGAGGGTTCTTGTTGGTCATTCGGACTTGGCACCAGGCTTGTCCAGGGGGTTGGTGGTTGGTAGCGGTTGGCCTGAAAGGAAAATTTATTATGCAAACTTTCATTATACAAAAAGCGACCAAATTCAGACGTCTTGAAAAGCTACTCTTTAAAGCGTCCATAATTCAAAAGTGCCAACCACGACGCATGCAATCTATGATCTTCAATAGAAATTACTTACCAAGTATTCCGGGAATAGAGATCAAGACCTCCTCCGTAATTTGAATTAGTGATGATGATGTCAAGTGAACCATGTCCACAGTCAATATTTAAGACGTGGCCACACAGATCAGGCTTAAACTTCAGGTGTCCAAGCTCCGCAATGTTACCAAGAGCAAAGGGGTTTGTTACTGCATAGCTGGCGGCCGGCAAAGCACAGGCGTCCCCACCTCCATTTTCATGTCGGGTGGCCAGGACATTATAAAGAGTAGTTCCAGAACCACCATCAGGGTTTGTCGGGTTGTATGGTATTGACATTACTCCACAAACCATACTAGAATCGCCTGTATCAAAGGCATCGTTCTGTGATGCCCCGGTGTTTTTCATCCAACATGTCCCGCCATTGTACGACGTCCAAGAGAAATGGGTACAACCGGAGGTCCCAGCACAAGTCCCGCCACAATCGTATGATGAAACCCTGGCATTAGTGAAGTCGCCACCATTGAAGTCGCATCCAAGAGCCCAGTTGTTGCCATTCCAGTTTATGCTGTGGACATGAGATACTCCGAAGAAAAATAGCAAGGTGGCAAATTTCAAATCCATATTCTCCTCTTCAAAATTACTGCACCTATTAAGAAACTTAAGTCTCTGTAAAGTATACATCCTGCCAAGTGTCAATTTTACCAGTACTTTTATGTAATTATCTATTAACTGCACAGGTCTATTGAATACTCGTTATATAGTTTTAAAAATTAACCTGAGGATTTCTGTCAGTAATTAGCAACTTCCTGTTTTCAAATGCTAGACGAATAAAAGACATGAAAATAATTTCTTCGATAATATTTTTAGCATATATATCTGAGCGTTTTTCTTATTCTTGTGTGGATGTAAGGCAATACATTCAAATTTGGAATGTGCAATATTAAGAAAACAAAACTTGATTAATAGCCAAAAATTAAAAAAGGTTAATACCTCTTTTACAGGTGACTTTATCGGATACGGTTATGCAGTTAAGAAAAGAACGACTTCGACTTACTGGATTGAGGTCGAGAACGAGTGGTCTTTTATATGGCAGCAATCGGGCGATGTGAGGAAAAACCCTGTGTCGGCGGAAACCTGATTGTCGGCCAAAGGCAAAGCGTAAGTTCGCCTTTACTTATGTTTTTTCCAATCCGCCGCTTCCTGGAAAGCCACATTTCCCGTTTCGAAAACCTGATACGTGCTGTCAACATGAAAAAGGAGCGTAAACAGGTAGCAAACTTTGCACGTCAACACATCACAGGTCGACGCTGACCATCCTTATCAGAAAAATCACTGATGGTCACAAATATTTATACAAAGTAGAGGTATAGTAGTATAGGTATAGTATAGCAGAGGTATAGTAGTATAGGTATAGTATAGCAGAGGTATAGTAGCTATATGCTTTCTACGTCTTGCTCTTCCGATCTATTTGCTGCTAACCGCAGATAAAGTCTGGGCTCAAGCAACTAGTTTACGCTACTACATATTACGAAAAACGAACAAAGTAAATCCGTTAAGTTTGCCAATATATTTTTTCAAAAGGTAAGAAAAGCAGATTTGACATCAGTATTATAGGTTTCTAACACAGTATAAAGGTTTACAGAGTAGGATAACAAGGGTATCTTCCAATGTAAGGGTTTTACCACCAGCTTTCTCGGTCTCAAAAGGATGTGGCGGTACTAAGGAACATAGGAGGCAGGAACGTACCCAGGATTTTGGTTCGGGGGGGGGGGGGGGGGTAAGTNCCCCCCCCCCCCCCCCCCCCCCCCCCCCCCCCCCCCCCCCCCCCCCCCCCCCCCCCCCCCCCCCCCCCCCCCCCCCCCCCCCCCCCCCCCCCCCCCCCCCCCCCCCCCCCCCCCCCCCCCCCCCCCAAAAAACCCCTACCCCCCCTGGATACGGGCCTGATAGGAGGGGATGCATTCGCAGACTTGCCCGGCAACGCGACATAGGGAAGACTCGACAATAGGACTATACGGTGTACCCGACAAATGAACTATGGGCCCCGACTTAGGACTACAAGCCCCGACTTTGGGACAACAAGTCCCGACTTAGGACTATACAAGCCCCGAAAAAAGGACTTTGGTTCCATAATCTTTATAGAGATCAATAGCATTTAGAGTTCAAAAAGTCTCTTCTCATTGGTTATATAGGTTAGGACTTAGGTTAGAACTTAGGTTAGGACTAGGTTAGGTTAGTTTAGGACTAGGTTATGTTAGGTTAGGGGTTTGTAGTCCTTACGTTGGAGTCTTTTAATCTCGTTGGCGCCTAACCAATAAGAAGAGACTTCTTGAACTCGAAATGTTATTGGTCCCATGAAAGATTAAGTCGGTGCTTGTAGTCCCTAAAGCCTGGTGCACATTACAGATGAAAATCAAAAGAGCATAAGTCAAAATCAAGAAAAGGCCTGATTAGCAATGTGGTAAATCACACAAATCACAACAATCAAAGGACCCAAATTCAATCTTATTTGAATTGTACAAATCAGACCAAACCACGCCCCAATTAGGCCTTTTCTTGATTTTGACTTCGATTTCTTCGCCTTTCCCCTACCTACCTCCTAGTTGAGCTTCTTAATAGGTGGCAGCACGGACTGGTTGAAAACATGGGAATACCTGATCCCTAAACACGTCAATAGTATAACGTGTGGTCGGAAGTATCAAATGTTCAAACTTCGGATTATAAGAAGTTATTAGATTTCCTTGAAAATTAAGTTAACTTTAAACTTTAATTATAACACTATAATTAGAGAACCCTTATTTTTTAGCCCCTTATTAATGTTTATCAAAATTAAGCAAATATAGAAGTTCATAGTTTGCTTCTTTCTGTGTTCAGGGTTCAGTGCTAGTGGTTCAAAGCGGTGTGCTAGTTCAAAACAAAAACACGTGTAAGACAAGTGACAGTAATTGAAGAATAACTGTCAAATATTTGGCAGCTGAGCTAAGAGTAAGATTTTGACATGAAATGTCATTACGAAGTACTAAGCGTTCCCCGGGACGCGTCGGATGATGAAATTAAGAAGTCTTACCGGAAACTGGCTTTGAAGTGGCATCCGGACAAAAACCTCGACAACCAAGAGGTCTCCCAAAAAGAGTTTCTGCTGATCCAAGCTGCCTTTGATGTCCTAAGTGACCCTCATGAAAGAGCATGGTACGACAAGCATCGGGAGGCCATACTAAGAGGAGGTAAAAATAAAAGGCTTCAATGTCAAAAATTAATATTTACGCTTACCTGTTTCAGGAATTGATAAGGATTATTCCGACAATTGTGTCAATGTATACGAGTACTTTACCAGTTCTTGCTACTCTGGTTATGATGACAGGCATGGATCATTTTATGCTGTATATAAAGAAGTTTTCAACAAAATTGCTGCTGAAGATATGGAGTTTGCGGAAGAAAAAGAACATTATGATGTCCCAGACTTTGGTCTCTCAAGCAGTCCATATGAAGAAGTATATATATAAAGCTTTTTGTTTGTGTTTACTCGTGTGTTTTATTTTATTATTTTTTATCTTTTATCTTAGTGTGTCCGTCCTTTTTATGCGTACTGGCAAAGCTATTGTACAAGAAGGAGCTACGCATGGCTGGATAAGTGGGACATTCGTGAGGCTCCTAATCGTCGCGTTGTCCGTTTGATGGAAAAAGAAAACAAGAAGTTGCGTGACATTGGTCGTAAGAAGCGTAACGAGGAGGTTCGCGCCTTAGTAAGCTTCGTTCGGAAGCGAGATAGGCGTGTGCAAGCTTACAAAGTACGACACTTGTACGATACTTGTCGAACATTTTTAGTGATTAGTGTTCTCTCTTAGAAAGTTTTGGAAGAAAAAGCAGCTGAGAATGCTCGCAAAACTGCCGAACAACGTGAAAAGCATCTGGAAGATAGACGTAAATTTGTGGAGGCTTCACAAGAAACTTCTTGGGCTCAAATGGCTGACTTGGAGCGCGAATTAAAAGAACTGGAAGCCACTTACGCCTCCGAATGTGAGGAGGACGAAGAAGAAAGTGAAGATGAGGAAGAAGCTGACATTAATGAAGCTGTTAGTGACGTTAATATTCAAGGCGACAATGAGGAAGTCGTTGAGGAGGAAGAGGAGGAAATACCAATAGATGAATTATACTGCGCAGCCTGCAATAAAGCGTTCAAGACTCCCCAACAGTACGTTACCCTTAATTTATTTCTGGAGCAAATTTAAACTGTTTCTTTAGGCGATTAAACCATGATCAGTCCAAGAAGCACAAAGAAAAAGTAAAACAGCTGAGAGAGGAGTTATTGGAAGAAGATGAGCAGTTTAAAAGCGAGAGTGAACCTGAAGAAATTATCCCCGTATCCAAGAGCAAGAAGTCAAAGAAAAAAAGACGAAAGAACAAGAGTTTACTAGTTGACCAAGACGAACCTGATGATCCTGATACCGTGGTAGAACAACCCATTTCCGCATCCAATATCAATTTAGTTCCGGAAACCACCGAGATCAAGGACGATACAGTTGATTCAAATAACATAGAAGCCACAGCCCAAATTAGAGTCGAAACAGAAGATGCAGTTCCGGAAAAAACGAAAGGCAAGAAGGCCAAAGAAAATCGTAAAGAGAAATCCACCCAAAACAAGGACCAGTCAAGTGAAGCAGGAACAGCTCAGGTACAGAAAAGCATAAAACCTCGTAAAACTACGCGATTATGTTACTAATCGAACTTCTTTTTCGATGTAGGATCAGGCCTTGTCCTGCGCCGTGTGTCGAAATAAATTTTCGACAAAAAATAAACTGTTTACTCACCTCAAAGACACGGGGCATGCTGTATATCTGCCGAAACCTAAGAAACACGCTAATGCGATGACCGAAGAAGAGATTTCGCAAGGCAAACGAAAAGGAAAACGATAGGACATTGGACATGTAAATTAAATGTATGACTAGGCCTTTTTGCAATTGAAAAGAAGTCCAAGTTTCACTGGAGCTAAATAAATTCTTTTGAAGCAGAATAATAAGGTCATGTTGTTTTTACTTCATTATGTGAGTCATTGTTTTTCTGGCCAAAATGCCAGGAAGACAGGAGGAAGACCCAGGAATGCAAGGGTCAACAAACTTATCCGTTTAGTGCAAAATTATATGCTGCCTCACATCAATACATCATGCACGTCATGAGAAAGATCCAGAAACCACTAAACTACCACATCGTTACAAATTGTCGCATCCTTTTTAATTCTGTTGGTTTGCCGAGACGAATACAATTTTAACCTCATTTAACATTTCCATGGAAGCTGTGTGTGCGTCATCCTGACCACAAATTTTTTCAGTTCCAGTTCTCCAGCAAGCCCGCGTGAGTAATAAAACCTCCAGCGTGGGGCGGAAGTGCCGTAAGGTCGAAATCCGCTGCTTTTTCGCGTACAAATACAAGCAGCGCTTACCACGTAGCTTCAGTCCTACGTCGCTTGTCATAGTCACATGACCACCACTTGCTCCAGACACTTTTTGATTCATTCGTCAGCACAAAAAATGTAAGTTTCTCCCAGTGTCCTTGTATTGTATCGATTTCTATGTTCTACCAGTCCTTTACAATGTTCAGCTTTATGTAAATGTTCGATTAGTGATGTTTCCTCGTGTAACAACTGAGTCATTGACCTTGAATCCTCGTATTTTACCCTTTCTGACCTTTTCTCTTTGTTACGAAAGTGTATATAGTATATGTCATTGCTGTGGTATGCGGACCGAGAATATTGTGGATACTGTAGCATCACGCCTAATCCAGTGCGTTTGATGGACAGTAGATTCAATAATGAAAATTCTTTGTTTGCCTTTTACCACAGGACGCGGATGTTCGGGATGTTGATGCTCATGACCTTATTGGTCGTTTCCGGAGTTCAAAGCCATGATTATTATTTGGGGAACTGCCCTCGTGTGTCCCCTATAGCTAGTTTTGATACGGACAGAGTGCGTATTGTTTGCATTGTTACAAAATTTACAATTTCCAGCAGAGTATATTATTTTCTTGTATTATTAGTTCTTGGGACGTTGGTACGTCATTCAGAAGTTTTCCACTGCAAGTTCCTGCTGGATGTACGACTTCGTCAAAGCGAATGATACGGTGCAGATCGTCCAATCACGTGACCACGTGATACTTGATACTTTAGGAATGGATAACACTTACAAGTACACTGGAACTTTGGACCAGCCAGACTTACAAAATCCTGGTGCTATGCGTGTTCGTTTCCCGTTGAGTAAGTCCATTAAATACAAAAAAATAGAACGTTCGAATTCTAAGTTCTTTGTTCAGGTATCGCCGGAAAGGCTGACTATATTGTTTATGACACGGATTATACCAACTACGCTGCCATTTATTCCTGCCAGTCAATCCTTTTTGGCCACCGTCGCTCGGCTTCGATTTTGTCTCGCAAACCAACTCTTGATGAGAATACAGTTGCCAGCGTAAGTTTAGACTTTTAATGTTTAGCATAAGCTTGATGCGAAATGCGTTCTTTTATTTTTACAGTTGCGAACTAAATTGGAAAAGAGTGGCGTGGATTCGCATGACTTCAGCATCATTGAACAAAGCAATTGCAAGAACAGGAAGGAGGGTGATGAAACCAACATCAATTTCGGCGTGGATCCGGATACGTTCAGCGCCACGAGTATCGGTAATGCTGTCCGAGGTGCCGGTAATGCGATTGGCACTGGAATTCAAAAAGCCGGTGAAGGTATTAATCGAGCCATTAATGTTGTAGCGGGCTCGGATAGCGGAACTACCACCGGCCGGATTACTACCGATGCTGAGTGGGTATCGGGGGTGAAGAGGCGTGCAATTAACCCATAAACTGCCATTGCCTTCGCCCCCTTGTTTATTCCAAAGACACGAGCTTTCTCGCATGCCTAGGTTTTGACGTATAACCAAAGCTAATCACAATAAAAGCATGGCTTGTTTATTGCCGAGTGTATCCACCCACATTGCATTGTAGTCTCACGTAAATGTACTGTTTGTCGTGTTATCTCAAAAAAGGTACAATTATCTCAAATAAAAACAAAAACAATCTTACTTGCCTGCGTTGCAATTTTGCATTTGATGTTTCCCAGTAATTTTTCTTTCTGCTTATAAACAGCGAACTTTTCCCGCCGTTTATGTACAAATTACTGCTCACAACAGGTTCTCCGGTTAAAAACCCGGTGGTCAAAAAAGACAGTATTATGTCATAATGTTGCAACACGTTCTTCGGAAAATAATGGAAATGGGTGTCATGTATCGCGCTGGTGGCTTTTTACCGGAGAACCTTAGTTGAAAATTCGAGTTGAACATTCTTAGTTGGATTGGAAATGAATTAGCTTAGGTTAGGTTAGGTTAAAATTTGTACTTGGTCGAAAAAACTTGATTTACATGACACCTATTTGTCATTTTCCTCCGGAGAACGTGTTGTTTACTGCTTTGTGTGAGGTAGCGCGACATCTACCGGTATCTTTAAGAACAACAAGCAGCGTTCTAAGAAGAGAGATCAAAACAAAGTAAAGCAGTAAATCGAGCGAACGTGATAAGACGCAGTTCTACACGAAAGTTGAGTTTTTCAGTACAAATTTGCATATTGATGTTCAGGGCGTACTGACACTTAAGTATTGACAATGGCGGAACGTCCTGGCTCTGCACAGGGGCAGCAGCCCTTAGTGAAGATTGGACATTATGTACTGGGTGAAACTCTTGGGGTGGGGACCTTTGGCAAAGTCAAAAGTAAGGGAAATTTTCTCCTTCATTACATTACTACGACACTAATTTTAGTTGTACGAAATAAATCCGGTTTTTAACGGTTAAATTGACGAGTAGCGACCATGGGGTCGATTTAACTTGTAGTACGTAGTTCCAAGCTTTCTTATGTTACGTACATTTAGTTGGCGAGCATCAAGTGACCAAGCACAAAGTAGCGGTGAAGATCCTGAATCGACAAAAGATAAAAAACTTGGATGTCGTGGGAAAGATTCGTCGCGAGATCCAGAATCTCAAGCTTTTCAGACACCCTCATATCATCAAATTGTAACAAACATCCTGTTCGCGATCTAAATCCTTTTTCTGAGCTTCCGTTTCGTTTCTATTAGGTATCAAGTTATCAGCACTCCCACGGACATATTTATGATCATGGAGTACGTTTCGGGAGGGGAGCTGTTTGATTATATCGTTAAACATGGGAAGCTTAAAGAGCACGAAGCACGTCGCTTTTTCCAGCAGATTATTTCTGGCGTGGATTATTGTCATCGTCACATGGTGGTTCACCGTGATCTAAAGCCAGAAAACCTGCTCCTGGATTCCAATCTCCACGTCAAGATTGCTGATTTTGGTACTACGATTGCTTTCAAACAAAGCTTTATGTGCTAACTATAAACTGGTTATGTCCATAGGATTGTCCAATATGATGCTGGATGGTGAATTCTTGCGGACAAGCTGCGGTTCCCCGAATTACGCTGCCCCAGAAGTGATCTCGGGCAAGTTGTACGCAGGCCCAGAAGTGGATGTTTGGTCTTGTGGTATTATTCTCTACGCCTTGCTGTGTGGAACTCTACCGTTTGATGACGAGCATGTACCCACTTTATTCAGGAAGATCAAATGTACGTTTTCCCCCGTTTTATTTTACGCAAACAAAATGAAATAATTGTTTGCATTTATTGTTTATTTTGTTAGCTGGCGTCTTTCCCATTCCGGATTACCTGAACAAGTCTGTAGTTACCATGCTTTGCCACATGCTCCAAGTAGACCCCATGAAGCGAGCCAATATTGAAGACGTGAAAAAACACGACTGGTTTATGAAAGAACTCCCTGCTTACCTTTTCCCCTCGCCGGTTGAACAAGATACGTCAGTGATCGATTTGGACGCTGTTACAGAAGTTTGCGAGAAATTTGGCGTCCGCGAACAGGAAGTTCATTTAGCGTTGCTGAGCGGGGATCCCCATGATCAGCTGGCCATAGCATATCATTTGGTAATTGACAACAAACGAATTGCGGACGAAGCGGCCAAAGCGGAGATCAAAGATTTTTACATCGCATCCAGTCCCCCACCTGTGTCTATACCCTACTACCCAGGAGATCTGTGCCCCAGTCCTGTTCGACCTCATCCTGAAAGAATCGCTCGTAGGTTTAACCTATCTATTGCACTTTTTACTTTATAAATATTTTTTTCGTCTTGACGGTTTTTTGAGCTCAACTAATTTTCTTTTGTAACAGCCTCGTTTCGGGAACGCGGAGCTACGCCCACAACTGAGCGTATAGCCAAAGGTACACCTGTCAAGAAAGCCAAATGGCATTTGGGTATTCGGTCACAAAGCAAACCACATGACATCATGTACGAGGTTTACCGCGCGATGAAAACTTTGGACTTTGTAAGTCACGTTTTATATATCCGCTTTTTTTTACTTCTGTGAAAGAAGGGGCTTCCTGGGGCATTAGGTAATTGGCTCGATTTTATATAGGAATGGAAAACCGTTAATCCGTTCCATGTGCGAGCTCGCCGCAAGAACCCTGTCAATGGCAAGTACCTGAAAATGTCACTCCAGCTCTATCAAGTTGACTACAAATCTTATCTTTTGGACTTCAAATCCCTGAGCTGCGATGACAGCAATTTTGCTGGATCGGGCACGGGATCGGGGCCTGGTTCCATGACCGGCTCCAATTCTAACCTGGATTATAACGACCTGATGCCCAATCAAAATGCCGGTCATCACACCATGGAATTCTTCGAGATGTGTGCAGCGTTAATTACCCAGTTAGCCCGTTGAAGAGCAGTCTTCTGTTGGCCTCTAGCGTACATATACGAGAGTTTAGAAAAGTTGTTTTGGCAAAGGTTTGGGTGCTGGTGCAATGCCGTCTACGTCCCTATTCAGATGAGGAAAAAGTTATTCTTACAAAAAAGTTGTAGTTACAGGTATGAGAGGCCAAGACGGTGTACGGAGAGGTTTTTATCGTTGTCGTACAACTTATAGCGTCCTAGCTAGTCTCCTTTCTTTCAATGTGTAACCCCCTGCCCCAAGCCACCTCTTCAGATGTTGACTTACTAAATTACTCCGCTAAAACTATACCTGGCTTGTAATACATGCCTATAAATTATATTTGGTTCCAGTTTTCGAGGATTTAAAAAAGAACATTTAAGAAAAGAGAACATTTCAAGTTGTTTGGCTCGAAACGCGGCTTTCTTCTCTAACCTTGAAGTTCGTCACGTGTGCATGGGGCTTTTTAGTTGTTACTGCCAAATACGGATGAAAACCGGCTACAAAAAGGAGCTCGCAAACAGCAGCTGCTGGTCTTATGCTAAAACTCGAGCAAAAAGCGAAATGCGTTGGACGCGAGAAATGTTTCTTGAGACGGGCGTATTTTATTCCTTGTCTTTCATGTTTTTATAGCCCTGCAGGAGGAAACCAATGTATGCTATACGCTTTGTTCTAATGTTTCCCAAGGACGACGGTCGCTTTTCTGCTGCCAAAACTACATTTCTTAAATGTCAAAACGTTTTGGTCTACTCTGAAAACTCGTTCGTGTTTCATCCAGACGGCTTTCGTCATGTGAGGGGAAATAAGGCATTTCGTTTCAAGTTCAATGTCAGACTGTGGTATTCTGTGGGTAGAAAACCTCGAACTGAATGCTTGGCGCAGTGCATGGGCAGCTTATTACCAGAAGATGCTTTCAACCCCGTGCAGGGTAGAAACCTGTTTCAATTTAAACTTAGAGTTGTTGTTGCCGAGATCGCGACTTTTGTGGTTTTCACCAAGGATTGAGTTGACCTTGACAAACCTGCAGGTACTGTTATTGTACTTCAAGACGCAGTATAGAGGAGGGCATGAAAATACTGAAAAGTTCACCCCCGAAGTATTCGCTGGCGGGTTGGAACCAATTTTAAATTTAGACTCGGGA
This sequence comes from Lepidurus apus apus, assembly GCA_022832285.1. NCBI lineage: Eukaryota > Metazoa > Arthropoda > Branchiopoda > Notostraca > Triopsidae > Lepidurus > Lepidurus apus. Next base: position 11,921 of record JAGJRO010000781.1, read on the forward strand.
ACCTGTTTCTAACTATTTACCCGTAAGATCGCAAGAATATCCTGAGGACCTTATAGTTTTCATGTCCGGAGAAGGGTCGACAACCCCGGGCCACATGTAGTTGTCTATCCTAGGTTGGCCTCTTTGAAAAGGCGAAAAGAACGTACTGTTTTAGTTTGAAAAAGAACGGAAGTCATTAGCTGGTTCCTGTGTACGGTGAACCAGCCTCGACAAAGTTTGTTTGATCGGATTGGGCAAGTGATCGAACCATCAGTAGTTTAGAAAGCTCCAAATCCACATTGCTGATAAGGAGATTTAACCCACCGTAGTCCCTTATTAACCCCATTTCGGGTTGCCGAATGTATACTGTCTGTGTTTGGTTACGAGCGGGACTAGTCGACCTGGGGACTAACGTAAAGTTCCTTCCAGCGTTTGCAATCTCAAACTGAACTACTCCAGAACACCATTGGACTCTGGGCAGTCGTACAAGGAAGACCGGGTTTTGGGATATAGCCGTGCTCCCGTGCAAGTCGTGGTTTTATACGGTTAAACATCTCCGCGAGTTAGGGCGTTGCTGGTACATTGAGACAAAAGCAGACTGCAATTTACTTACTATCGAGACTTGACCGACATCGGACGCCGAAGTGCTTCTACTACATATTCCACGTCTAAATACCTTGTTTGCGTACTACGCCTTTACACAAATGTACGCAATTATGACATTTAGCGGACTAGAATTATGCGGCCTGTCTGCGTTAGTGGCTATTTTCCTGTACTGTTTATGGACAACGTTTAGCTTTATTTACACAAGCTATTTGGGCCACAAACTTGGACGAACAGTCGACGTCAAGAAACTGGGCGAATGGGCAGGTAAGTTCGTTCAGTTATAAGTTGTTTCTTTCTGTTCGTGTTTTGAAATGGAGGGGTTAAGTACCTTTGGGGAATGGGTAGTGTATTAGCCTAACCTTCTAACCTACATGGGACCGAAATATACGGGAAAGGCTTCTTTGTGGTAATGGTCAAATAACCCGCCACGACCCTAGCCATAGATTTACTTCGCAATCTTCAAAGATGGTTGAGGTGATTGCTGATTGTGTACGCCGAGGTTAGTGGGTCATCCGATTTAGATTTATAGCCTCCAGTCTGCAATGGTTGTCACGTGGCAATAGAAGGAATAGGATGTCAAGATTTTCTATTTGGTACCTTTGGCCATGGTCATGACGGGAGGTCTTCGGCTAATATGCATAGCTCATAGTGCTTGGGGTACGACCTAACGGTACATCGTTCGTTTACCGTTCCTTCGGGAGATTTTTTTGTTTTTTAACATCGTGTATGGGAAAAAGGAGAACTCGGTGGGATAACTTTTGCTTGACGCTTATGTTAACAGTAAATTGTAATTTGCTAAATGGAAAGTTTTTATTTTTGTAGTTGTCACCGGAGCAACCGATGGAATCGGGAAAGCCTACGCGGAGGAGGTTTGTGTACTTTTTTTCGTGTTCAGTCGTGAAGTTTTAAAAGTTGTCAATCAGGTTTCTAATGAAAGTTAACCTTTGTTGAATTGCAGTTGGCGGGCTCGGGCATGAATGTCGTTCTCATCAGTCGCACAGAGGTCAAATTGCGACGGGTGGCGACAGAAATTGGTGAGTACGGCCGTTTTCACTTGTGTCGTGTCCCCCTTGTCAAGCCACTTTTAGTTTTAACGAGTTTGACTTCGTGAATGTCAACTTTCACCTTTCCGGTCTATGAATAGCATACATAGGTCGCTCGATGTACTGGATACGCGAATTTCAAGTGTATGCCAAGAGATAACCTTCACACCCGGTTTCTAGAGGTGTTCGTCTATTTTGGCTTTCTCCTCCGATTGACCCGTACGTTTTGTCTGACGCAGTCCCTTTACCTTTTTTAGCACACACTTTTTGAATCGATTATGCGCGTTTGTCCTTGACATGAGAATCAAGGACTTCAGAAGTTTATAGTATTTTCTAGAGAAATTTTCTTAGTCTAGAATAGGGAGCTCACTTCGAAACCCTAATGTGTAGTGCGTAAGTTTTCAGCAGATAATTTATGTAGCCACTCTGTTAGTAAGTCAAGGGCGCATTTATATTTCCCTATATGTTAATAAGCCACATGCAGCCTTTTACTTCGCTTTTTTCCTTTTTTGGTTTGAGATAAGATTTTTAACAAGTTTTAATGCTGTGTTTTATAGAGGAAAAGTATGGGGTCAAAACGAAAATTTTAGCCGTTGACTTCACTCGAGGTATAGAAATTTACGAAGACATTGCAGTGGAGCTGCAGCGATTGGATATTGGTCTTTTGATTAACAACGTGGGCATGTCGTATCGCTATCCGGAGTTTTTCGCCGAAGCCGCCTTGCAAAAGAACTTTTGCCAAAATTTGCTAAATTGCAATATCCTGTCTGTGGTTATGATGACCACATTAGTGTTGCCAGGCATGGTTCAGAAAAAGAAGGGCCTTATTCTCAATGTGGGGTCTGCCTCTGCAATCCTACCAACGCCTCTTCTATCACTCTATGCTAGCACAAAGGTATGTTTTTCGTTTTTTGTTGGTTTTTTCCCAATTATAGAAGGTTTAATCCATTGTTTCATCTTGTGTATGCTTAAAGGCTTTCGTGCAGAAGTTTAGCCAAGACTTGTCGTTGGAATGTCAAGAGAGTGGGGTAATTATCCAATGCGTTTTGCCGGGCTTTGTGGCAACGAACATGACCAAGATCGCCAAGACGTCACTAACTGTACCAAACCCAAAGCAATTCGTCCAGTCTCATATGAAAACGTTCGGGTTGGAGACCTGCTCTCCAGGTTATTGGGCACACAAGCTTCAGGTATATAGTTTTGAAAATACCGTAATCCCTTTTAGCATATTTTGATGTATATCTTCTAACTAGTTTGGTGCCTACGGACTGGCGCTCGTGTTTTTCCGACCAGTGGTAGAACGCATTTCCTGGTATGGAATGTTGTCGGTGAGGAAACGTGCCTTGCGTCGAATTCAGCCGGGATACACCAATGGAAAGATTGTGACGAGCAGAGATAGGTTAGCGGAACAACTTTTGGGCTGTTCCAATTCAGATCCGACTAAGTCTGAGTAAAGAAATTAGTTATGGTACAAACTTGAGGGGGATATCAGTGACGAAGTAATCGTCTTGCAATTTGCTTCCTTTATAGCGGCCGGGTAAGAAAGAAACAAAAATTAAAACAAATAAAGGAAGTTAAACAGAAAGAAAGATGATATAGACGTCCGTGGGCAATTTCAGTAACAATTTCATCCAGATAGTTGCAAATAAAAGTCCCCTTTTGTAATTTTAGTTCAGGGGTGCCATAGATTTCCTAAGCTTTGTATCGAAACTCATTCCATACTTTGCACACTTTGGTGATTTAAAAATAACAAAATATTGTGCATAGCTAACGGAAAGAGCTGCATTTTCACTAATTAAAGGACAATTTTTGCCTGGTTATGAATTTTTGGGGAACATACTTTTTCTAAAATAGGAGTGATTATAGAGAAGTTTTATAATTGGGTTATTACCCGTTGCTCCTGTATATGAAGTGTGAAACTGGTTGTAAATCTCTTTTTTTTATATAAAGAACAGTACTTCCCTGTGTACGATTTGTATGCATTTACGTGATCTTGATAATTACAAGTGTATGTTTGAAATTTACTGACTCGAGGTGTTATATTACTTGCACTTTTACAGAACTGTAGAGTGAAATACAGGAACGAGCTACCGGTCTTGACTTCGACTGGCGATACATCAATACTGTTCCAACCATCCCGAGTCCCATTCAATGCCAAAAAAAAAAAACTGCCGTGTGCTCTGAATGGTGTGGCTTTCTCTAAAAAGCTTAGTAGTTGATTTGCATGCGTTTTTGAAGGAAAGCTACTACGCTGGCACATATGCTATTTTATCGTAAAACGTATTGGATAATAAGTAAAACTAAATTGCTTTAAACAACACATTCTTCGTTCAACAGAAATGATTCTGATTCCCTGCATTGTGATATATAACTCTTTTATAATGGAGATTTTTTTAATATTGCTATGCAAAATGACTCATAATGTTCTAAGACTCGCAAATGGAGGAGTTTTGTATTACGGACGATATTTCTTCTTCAACCCTTAGGGAGATCAATCTTCAATAGCATCCGTCTTATATTGCGTAGAAAAAGTATAAACTAGCAACGTATCGACGTATTAACGTATTTGTATAATCCTGGAAAGGATTATACAAATTCGGAATCACTAAATACTGCAGCATGCTTGCAAAAGTACACCGACAGTTGTAAATTATATACATTTCTAATTAAATACGTTTTCACCTTAATGCACTTCTGTTAATTTTTTTTAGCCTTTGATCACCTTTCGAGCTTTGCAAACGGAAGCGTAATTCAGACCACCCCTATTGGCGCAAAGAATCCTATTCGAGATAGCATTACCGCGTATTCGTAATTCCTTCTGCTTCGGTATCCTAATCTTTCAACGAGCGCTCGGCTTTGTGTTGAAAAAGGAGCCTGTTGAAATCAAGGGTTCCTTTCTCCCGTCGAGAAAATGACACAGAATTCTTGGAAAATATTCATTAAATGAATGACGGCATGAGATAAAATTAACGGAGGTGCAAACCCTTGAGTTGATTTTGTTCCATTATAGCCGTTTTTCTTTGTATTGCTTTTCTACCGTTTCTTGTTTGTTGGTGTCAATACTTCTAAAATAATTGCAGGGTTCCAATGGTTTCCAAGTTTTTTTCATATTACAGTACTATTCAAAGGCTACTTACCGAAAGTGGACGAATAAGTAAGATTATTGGGAAAAGGGAACTACGCTAACCAAACAAGAACCCTTTAAAATAAAAGCCCGTTTTTTTATTTCAGGAACAGTGCATTGCCATATAGATTAACAATGTACAAACCGTGATTCCAGACTCCCCTAGGTCCTGTCCTTCTGGGCCCTGATTAAATGAATTCATTCTTCCCTTATTGGTCCCTTGAAAGGTTAAGGAACCATAGTCCCTGTATCGGGGTCCGTAATATATTGTCGGGGTCCGAAGTCTTTAATTATTGTCAGGGTCCGTAGTCCCTATTATCGTGGTCCGCAGTCCTTGTGTCAGGGACACCTAGTCCTTTTGTCGAGTAGTGCCTGTGTCGAGTTGCCTTGAACTCAATTTCGCTAATATCACACCCTAAAGCAATGACGTTGGAAACTAGGGAAAGGGATTATTTGGTATGCATTTCTTTTTCTGAATCAAATGAAAAGTCATACCCAATTTCAACCGGGTTCGGTACACTTCAAAAGGATGGTAAATTCTTCAAAGGCCCTTTTGTCTTTCCACAGCACAACGTTTTAAAAGCTACTGGTGAATAAATAGCGTAAAATTCCTATAAGTCGCGTAACTTAGGCATTCCTAAAACATCAAAGTTCCCTTTGACTGGAGTAATATAAGTGGAGGGCTGCCCAAGTTTGCAAATACACGGTTTTAGGGCAATAGCAAATGTATTTCAAACAATATCATTCTCGATATGCACATTATCGCTCTGATGAGAGACGTGGAATAAATAACATACCTTTCTCATACATAATGTTCAAGCAAGTCCTCCGTCATAATTAGAAGCCTTCCGAAGCTCGGCCATTGCTAAAGTTCGTTGTGAGACTACCACAATGTTTCAGAGCCGCCAAACCCTGCAACGCTGGCTTTTTCGAAACCCGCACACGCAAATACGACGGTATATGAGCCGCTAGCATCCTGCTAGCTTGGCTTAGCGGGTGTTTTAAGAGATCGTGCATGAATTACGCTTACCATGGGGTTTAGCGTTTACTTGCTGCAAATGCTGCAAGTGCTGAAGCTGGACCGCTGCAGGCAGAGATTGACGCCTTCGACGAACTGCAGGACTTAACGCCAGCTGAACTTTCGCTTGAGATAAAAGTTCCTTAAAAACCTATACAAGAGAAGTCACTTCCTTAAACCCACGTCTTATGTAATTGAATCAACTCAATTCACCTGGACAACATTCACGTTTTCTTTGGCCGAACTCGCTACGAAGCCGTGATCCCAGTCACACGTGATTAAGGTCTCCAGGGCTTCCAAAGACAAATCCGCTACTATCTTCCGCGTCGACCAGGTTTTCCTATTCAGGGGCGTTAAATTTACACGACACACATCCGGTGGCTCGGAGCTGGCGTCCTCTCCGTACACTTTTTGATCCAGGAGATCGATTTTATTGGCGACAATCACTACGGGAGCATTCGAGCCTTTGACTTCCAAAACTTGAGCACGCAAAGCCTCCACCTCCTATAGAATTCAATTCCAACATTACGAATCCTTTCCTTCTTTCCCGACATCTATACGATACCACAAACGAGTAAGAGGACAGCCTCTGTAACCGTTTTTATTCACTTCTTTTTTTGTGAGCTACGAAAGATACACCAAGGAACCCCAAATGGTTGCTAAGATACTTCTGTTATCCATACCTGAAATGATGCGTCGTCCACCACAGAGAATACGAGGATAAACGCATCAGAGCTTGAAATGGAAAGTGCTCGCATGGCAGGAAATGCAAATGCGCCTGACGTATCCAAAATATTGAAGCTGAGAGGGGTTCCGAAGATATCATACTCCACATGATGCATTTCTTCCACTGTTTTACGATACCGCGGGCTGAAACTGTCGTACAGGAACTGCGATATCAAAGACGACTTCCCGACTCTTGCAGCTCCAAGCACGACAACCTAGTAACACGCCAAAATAATAAGTTATTACTTTATATCCAACAATCCTTTCTAGCCAAACAGACGCTTTTCAGTCGTGCAGCGAATAATCTCTCGGAAACACGACGTTTGAGTACCTTTCAGCTAATAACGCTTTCCAAACATGTCAAAGCGACATTCAGAGACCAAAACGGATTCGATTATCTCGGAAATTCCTTTCCACTTACAAGCTTGTTAAGCTAAAGTAAAGTCCGTATAGCACATCGAAAACGTTTGACGTCACGTGCTCTCAAATCCCTCGAAACGCGACAAACCGATTATAACTAGCATGCAAATAACGCTTGAATACATATCCCAGTTTGAAAAGAGCATCTCAACAATGATAGGCATAATTATAGATACGCTTGGAGAGCGAAAAGAGTGTCGCGCGTGGAGATAAAAAAATGTTAAAAAAATATCGAAAAAGTAACAGGAGGCATACAATCCCATCAATGCCCATTTCGTGGGTGTGAGCGCGTCTTATATTGCTTAGTTGCATGCACAGCAATTGAGAGAATAGTCCGTTACCTTGTAATGCGTTTTCGGGATAGGCACACTACTTTCTTCCAATACCAGACTCGGCCTTTCTTCTTTTTCTTTAGTCTTTTTGCCATCCGCGTCGTCCTCTTCATTGGGAATGACACAAGGTTGAAGACTAAAGCGTCTTCTAGTAGCTCGGCCCTTCATTCTCTGCAAAGATCTATGTGCTCCCGATGTGCTCCAATTTTGCCACCGCCGGATTAGGTTTCTGTTCCGATAGTTAGCCGTGCAGAGTTCAAAATCAATTATCCAACTTGGATCCGTTACTAGGTCGCCTCCGATCTTTTTTTCGGTGGCTTGGATTCCGACCTACTGCTTTTTTCTACCACTAATACCTTGCGAAAGATATTTTGCTCACGGCCAAATGATCTGCAAATACAAGAAAGGGATTCGAATGCTCAGGTTTCGATTTCTGATACAAGCGAACGTCATCGTTTGAAGATTGAACGCAGGCAGTAGACAGTAAATCATCTTACTTTTGCTGACAGGCAGGTCCACAGGCGCGCAAGTTTCCAAGCTCCTGGGATATATTGGACCAGCTTTTTCTTCACAGCGAAACTTTCCGGCAAAGGCACATATACACTAATGATCGACGAAGGGGGAAGACACTCCAGCAACGTCTGCTGAGTTCGAAACGTGCCTGGGAACTAACCAGCCTCTATGCATGTGCTCGAATCGTATATATCCTGCTGGTCCAGGGATCCGCTCAGGATGCGAGTGAGCAGAATTCAACGTCAGCCAAGGGAAAAGGCAGTAGTGGGCGTTTCTTGTCCTCTGCTAAGAACTTTGCTCGCAACTTCCACTTCCTCAACCCCCGGTCACCTCATTATTTGCGACTCCGTTCTTATAGCCCTCTTATAGGGGATTCGGTATTGACCTGTGCTGTTCTCCTACAATCAATGTGGCGGGCAAAAAGCCTCAGCAACACTACCTGCTTTCAAGTTTGCCAGCTCCTTTCCATTTCCAAATCTTCAAAAAATGACGAACTTATTTATACACTCCCAGAAGCTTTAATCCCAAATCCCCCATGTCCGAAAACTGGTGCAATACAGATGACAGCATCTCGTAAGTCATGTCTTAACTTTTTATTTAGAGTCTTATATATAAATTAGTCTGCTTCGTTCATAAAGTAGGTACGGAGCACTATACACGTGCCGTACACTTTCGTTGGTTGAAATAAAATATGGGCAAAATGGGTGAATTGATGACAGGAAATTTGTCCGGCTGTCAATCTGGCTTCCCGGATTCAGGACAGGGTAGAACGACCTTTAGTACTAGAAATGTGCTGTTTATTTTTCTTACAGGCCTCGAGCTCAGCATGCTAAGGGCTCAGCATGGATGGGGCAGGGCACTATACTTTGATGTTGATCTGGGGTTGTGTACCCAAGTGCGAAATGCAGGGCAGCCGGTTGTTACCCCGTTGCCTTTTTTCGTCCATTTATCTGCTCCATTTACTGGATTATGAACGGAGTACCAGGAATTCTGTACCTTAGGTACCCGTATTGCATTGAGATTGGGGGGAGCCGATGGGGGTACCGGCATGACTCCCTCGCAGTTATGCTAATCTAAGGGGCTGTCAACGTAGGTTCAGTTCACGCTCGTGCATACTAAATTTTGCGTTAGTAGGAAGAGCGTTATCCATCACATTTGTGGACCTTCCCACAAGGACAAAAACTAGAGCATATATTGTCGTTATGCAGACCTCTCTTTTGCTCAATCTGGGAAAATTGAACGTTTTGCGCTATAGCCGAACAAGCAGTGGAGAAAAGTTGGTGGTATGTATGGCTGCGATGTGTGGGTTGTTGTCCCAAGAAAAAAGTTAAATAGTTTTGGCCCGGGAGAATGAAGCAGTGGAAGGGAACTAGGGGAAGTCTTTGAAAGGTCTTCGAATAAAACGTCAGAGAAAGAGGGGTAAAGGCGTTAGGCAAAGTTACGTCTTCGAATAAAATGTCAGAGAAAGAGGGTGAGGTTGTTAGGCAAAGTTACGGGAGCGTGCGAAGGTTTTCCGAATGTTTTCCAAGTGTAAGGAAATTAATGTTTTGCCAACGTGACTATAGGGGAGCATCAAACGAATTCTTGTTGAGTAAGCGGTATATTTCCCCTAACGTGTTTACAATAGGGGTGGTATGAAAAATAAAATAAAAAAAAACTCTTGTTGTTCCAGTCACGTGGCTTTTTCTTAGATGTCCTTTGCTCCATACCGTTGATGTGCGAGGAGATCTATAAAAGTCGTGCTAGGTATGTCACAAAAAGCATTTCCAATGCTAGGGTCGGGTACGAAGATATACTGCACGTTTTCTCCTTGCCTGCTCAACAACATCATCTCTGGAAACGACAACACTAACACGGAAATTCTTGCTTGAACAGGTAAAGCTAACAAATGAGATGCACCGAGTTTTGTGCCATAGACGACAGTGGAAGCGTAAACAGCTTATGGCATGGGGCAAGTCTTCGTTTCGCCACCATGAGGTAAATCAAGTTAATAGGAATGCGTAAAAAAGGGACGAAAAGCTCAAGGAAAAACAAGAGGGACATTGTGTGGTGTATAATAAGCTGTACCATGAGGGAATATCTATATAGGAGAAATCATACAATTCCTATATTGGGAGATAAAGACATCATTATATCTGGCCCCCCTTACCGGCTACAATATCGACCATAATTCATCTTTATAAACGCTACGGTGCTCAATGCTCCTTAATTAGAACAAAGCACTTTGCTCCAAATGTGATATAGCGAAGAGAAAAAAACTAGAGCATATTTAACCTAGATTCTTGTTGTTTCGAACATAGTAGCCTAGATCTGAGCTAACGCAGGAGTAATCCCGAGTCTGAGAATACATGCCGCCTTATTATGTACGAAGCTTATACAGACGGCGTTCTTAATACATACAATACCTTACCTCCTCTTTTATTTCTTGTTGTTCTGGCTTTAAATATAGACCAATACGAACTTTCAACCAGGAAGGCTTAACAACATGCTCTCCTCAAGGAAAAATATACTCAATTATGCAACACAGCCGCCTGTGCTTTCTCACATCTTCTCATCGTGCTGACAAAACACCAAACTTGGGACTCGGTCTTATTTTGCTATCTCCCACAGGGGAATCTTATGCGTTAGTAAACAACCCAATGTTCAAGACTATAAGGAAACTTTCCACGGAAAAAGCAATAAAAAACGATAACTAATTTGGTTTGAAAAGTTCGAAATACAACCCCACATGAAAAATAACCACAACAATTAACCCGACGCGTACGTCAAGTCTCAAGTTCCTTGAAATGCGCCAAACATCGAGGGAATGCGCCGTTTGTACGTGGCAGTCATGTCAGTCATTGGAATGAAAAGCAATAACTTGAGCAATGGGCTCGGTTCGAGCTGTTTGGAGGTTCACGAGAACCCATACGTTGCTCAAGCAATTGTAGACATCAAAGAATCGAGAAATAGCATTTTTAGATATAGCAAAGCGAGGGGGATGTGGAAATAATAACGTTCAGAATTCCTTTGCCTCTGACATGTGCGATGCAATTCTGGTCTTCGAGAGCCCCACCAACCACGAATGCTAAAGAAAAAAAAATACCCCCGCTCACTGAAAGCCAAAACTTTAAATACTTCCTCATACGACCCGATCCCCTTCTAAAATTCGATTAGAAGAACTTAGAAGAGGAAAGAGCAACACTATATAAGGAACTAAAAATGCTGAACCCATTATAAACCATAAAGCAGCTTCGCCAACGAAAGTTAATTGCATCGCTCGAGTCCAACGAGTATTAAACAAACTTTGTCTGCCTCCCTGCCTTCTTTATTGCGAAGATCCATACTGAAGTGTAAATGAATATTTAAACTGTGAGAAAGCTTAATAACCCTCTATAGTTACGGCACCTTATCCTTACTCAAGATTAGCATTTTAGGAGAAAATAATGGAGCTAAGCTTTGGTTAAAATATTTCCCGTCCCCTTTGCTTAGGTTCCTTGCTAAAATCGATTTCGCCAGAGAAACACGTTAACGAAAATCGAAGATTTTAGGTAAATTGTCGCCTAGGAAATAAACAATAAGATCTGGAAAAAGAAATTTGGAAAAGAGAAATGTTTCTGTCATTGTGTTAGGCTTACAGCCTTTCCAAAATCCTTTGCCTACAGCAACGGGGAAATTAACATAAATACGAAAATCAATGCGGCCTGCACGCACAGGGTAAAGAGTAAGGAAAGTAGGAAGCTATGAGTCATAAATATACATGGAATACGTAGTGAAACATGAACAGTTAATTATTCACTATTCGTAGGCCATTCGAATTTTGATCGTCTACCGACAAAGTTTTCTCTGTTGTCTATTTATGCATGATGGTAAGCGTTGCCATTTACTTTTTTCCAATGTTCCCCAAGTCAAGGACTCTTAGGTTTCCATTCACGTCCTCAACGAGAAAATTAGCCATGCTAACAAAAAGTCTATAGCTGTTTCTCTGTTGTCCTGCAGACAAAGAGAGTAAAAACTACAAAAAGAGCTCGAATTCCGTTATAACTGTGGGAAGCAAAATAGGCATGGCAGCATGTACATAGAAATTTGCTAAAACTGTTAAACGTTAATTCTCAGTATAAATCAAGGAAGAGAAAGGGATATTCTATAGCAAGGCTATATATCATTGTCGCTCGTTATTTGGCACCCTTTCGACAGAAGGACGACCCTTTTAGGATCCGCATGCCTGCTACGCCGTGCCTTCTTTTTAGTGTTAGCGGTGCATTTCCATTACTGATTGACTAGTAAAGCCCAATGCTGCTCGCCGGATGTTTTCATTGCAGAGATAAAAATACAAGGGAAAAGCCGGCTACCAGACACAGTAGAATCGACTATGCTTTGACGTGATTCACAGCAGCACAGGATGGGGCTAAAACAAAACGTAAATCAAATCTACGCCAAGTAGAGTACCTTACCGTGTACCCCCTGACCCGAACCCTGACAATAATTGCGCCACGTACCATATTTTGAATTACGCAATTATCATGCCTCTTTCTTAATTCGTATTTTTTTTCACCCTGAAGCTCTGCTTCCAGCAAGCTAGGAAATTTTGCGTGAGTTTTATCTCCAAGGAAAACTTATGTGCGAGTCTTTAAAATGCAATCCGTTATGGCTGACAAAGCGAAACATGGTTGAATCGACTAAGGAGATAAATGAAGGGCTTTGCTGTCTTTATCTCAATAGTGAAGATAAAAAAATTATAAATACAAATAAAGACTTAAATCTTTCGTGAATAAAGCTAGACGTACCTGCCAGAAGCAGACTTACGTACTGTACAGCACTCGAATCAGCAGGAACTGTTTTCAACAACGATTGCTTCAAGTGACATACGGTTAACGAGGGGTGTTTGAATATGGAAGCATTTAGACCCTATAGGCTTGAACTGACTCACCCTGAGTAACCCACGAAAAATATTTTTCTCCCAGTACAAAACTGACACTACAAATGCGCCAAATTACTTTCTCATGAACGCCATCTATGCAAGTATTATTTGATTATAATACACGTCGATCTTGGCACCTAGCGAAATTATTTTTAGTTAATAAACGCTCCACACTTGAATTACGTATCTTTCAATGAATGATATAAACCCAGCCTTGAAAGCTCTCATATGTAGTTACAATAAACAAATGTAAAATACACGCCATTTTGCTTAAGTGAACAGAAAAGTTTGGGCTATATATTACATAACAAAAAGGAAAAAAGCGTTATAAATTGCATTGAAAACGAGCAAATATCTTTGAATTAAGGTAAGAGAGATTGGACACTTTATTCCCGCTCATCGGTCAGCTCTAGAAACTGGAAGTATTTATCTCGTACGCATTCTCCTTTGGCCGTAAATACAAAACGATAGTAGCTTCCATCCGCACAGACCACTTGAAATAGTTGACAGACATTAGCTCAATTAGATTAAGAAACGGTGCATGACCTTACCAATAACGGAATTGGAGTCCGCCCCGAACGCACAAATACAAGGTGGACCTCCGGGCACTTGAAAACGTGTGAAACTCCATTTCGAAGCGAAGTACTTGGGCAGAAAAGAAGCATGGGCCAATCTAAAACAATTCGTTGAAGAACCAATTGGGAAAAAAAAACGCGAGAGACACTTACGAGGATTGCTTGTTCTTTTTCTGGTCTTCTACAGCAAAAACATGGATAGTTCCATGGTCTGAGGCTACACAGAGTAAAGTGGCATCCGGGTTAAAGTTCAGGCAGTAAATGTGAGCATTATGGGAACCCCTTCGCAGCTCGCAAAACAAATCTCCACTGAAGGTATCAAATATGCGGATTAAGGTTCCCTACAAAATTGAAAAGAAACATCTCCTTGTTATTAGCTTAGAAAGGTATGCTGGAAGTACCTTTTCTGACGCAGTAACCAGTTTGTTTCCCTGTGGACTAAGGGCCAAACATGACAAAGGTGCTTCATGAGCCGAGAATTCCAAAGGAGGTCTGTCAGTACGAGCCAGGTCGACAATCTGAACTAATCCGGGCCGCCTTCCAGGGAATGCAAGTATAGACTGACTACTATTTGGACACAAAACACAAAGCCCTACAATTTCCAAAGAAAAATACATAATTTGCTCTGCTAACGGCGTTTACTCGATTTGCAATAAATGAGATACCTCTTGGATTACTGCACGTCTCGAACACGTGCAATTGCTGTGGTACATGGGTGAACGTGTAGACCTTAATCATGGTATCTAAAACCACAACAATGCGGTCACGTCTAAGCCGGACGCCTTTAACGGGTCCAGATAACTCTAACTCTATGACAGCTTTCTTCTTCAAATCATCCCATATAAGAACTGTTTTCAACAACATGAACAACTTATGTTTTTGTTTTTTCAAATAATAGAAAGTACCTTTGTTAGCTGGGTATTTTGGGTACTTCCCACCACCGACCAATGCCAAATAATTACATCTGAAGAGCATTTCTACGTGACCAACCCCTCCGTCTGCAAAGGTCTCTCTTTCCTTCTCTCTCAACGGGTCACAATTATAAACCCTAAAGCCATCTTCCATCCCACATGCGAAACAACCTAAATTGGAAAATAGAAGAATATAAAATAAAATATGCAGTTACGCATAAAAAATGGCACTTTAATTATGTCATCAAAAAAGGGGAAGAAATGTCCATTAAAAAGAAAAAAACAAACCTTGGTCTTGGTTGAATCCAACATAAACCAAACCATTGCTGTACTGATTCCCAGTTTGAAGGCTCTCCAGATTCATAACTGAAGTCAAGTCTCGAACGCACTCAATATACTGACTATTTAACCATCGGCAAAAATTTTAATTTCAAAAGATGGAATCTCCTTCAATCTCACTCCATTCACGACTCGCAGCAACACCTTCATAACAAACCGTAGCGCCATCTGCAATAATTGCGCACTTTTCGAATTACACGCTCACAGGAAAGCTAGGCTTAATTAATTTTTAAAATGATAGGTATTTAGAAGGAAGACATGAATAAGCTTAAAGTGGTATGTATAAGCAATACACTCACAAGCATAACATAACTTTAAGGAACACCAATCAATGGCAGTTATATGCTCTTTCGGAGGAATGTTCAGTCTCGTTCAGGCGAAATATGGGTCAAAAGTGGAGTAATTTGGTTGGCTAGAGTACCAGAGGCTGCACACATCATTCGACGCGAGAGTATATCCAGGGGACCTCCATCCGGATCAGTGCAGACCCCACCTGCTTCACGTACAATGATGTCGCCAGCGGCCATGTCCCAGGCATGAACTCCGTATTCAACGTACGCGTCGGCTCCTCCAAAGGCTACCATTGCCATATTTAAGGCACACGAACCCAACGCACGTATCCTTTACGGAAAAAGCGAGTTAGCCTCACAATTTATTTCGCTAATTTTAAAATATTCACCCATGGACACGGGGAAGGATCGACTGAAGATTCTTCATAACGTTTTCCATTTTCTCAGGATCTCGGCTAGTGCCGACTTCTATCAAAACTAACGACTTTCCCAAATCTAAACTGAAACATCGAAGTAGATTTTGTTATTCAGAATTATAATTAAATAGTTGCCTGTTTGACTTGAAACAGAAATTCGCTGGTCGTTTAAAAACGCCCCTTTTCCTTTCCGGGCTGTGTAAAGTTGATCCATAATAGGATTATACACAATGCCGATGACGGCTTCTTTTTTGACCAAAAGACCGATAGATATGCACACACACGGAAAGCCATGAACGAAATTCATGGTTCCATCTACGGGGTCAATTATCCAGGTAGGATCGTCCGTTAAAATGCATTTCAAGCCTGGTTCTGCTGCCGCAGTTGCTTCTTCCCCAATAAATCTAAGTGGAAAATTTATAAGTACGCTCTTAGAATAAAAAACTAAACGAAATAGTGTATTAATATTTAAATTATAATGACATGAGGAAATTATAGCGAAGTTTACTTATGATCGGGAAATTCCTGTTTCAGCTTATCAATAAGAAGCTTTTCAACTTCTTGATCCGTTTTTGTGACTAGATCTATCTCCGAGGATTTCATCACAATGCAATGGTCTTTTTTAAATGCCGCTTTAATGACCTACACACAATCCATTAATTATATGCATTAAATATTGATGTACCGGTATACGGTACACAATCTTCTGTAGCTGTACTTACTTCACCGGCTTCTTTGGTAAGAGTTAATACGACATCGTAATACTTGTCTAAACATACAGTGTCGTCAGTCTCCATTATAGTCACAATGTCAGCTATTTCAAGAATATCTTTATATTAAAAACTGCTATAGTTTTCTGGAACTACCAAAATAAACTAACACTGGTCTAAAATCAATCGCTGAAGAAGTTCGCTCAACGAAGCTAGCGAACCCCTGGAAATGGAAAGCGCCTACCGTGTCGCTTCCGAGAACCTTTACTGTAATACAAAGATCTCCAAAATTTTGGTTTTTCTGTTTGCTCTATAGTTTTATTGTTAAAAATACAGGTCCTCCACTTACCAAACTGGTGCTTTGGTGTATACAGTAAAACAGAAAACAAGCTACACTTACATTGGGGCAATACTTGTATACATTGTCATGGGCTTGGTCCTGATTGATTCTCATTTGGTCCTTATCAACGGTCAGACAACCACAAAAAATAGCACATCTCACGAAACATAACGATAAAGGACGGAATGTCGCCAAAACATCACAGAATAAATATGTTACATCTTAAGTACTCGTATTGGTTAAGGCTCATATCAAATGTGAAATCCCGTGCCAGGACTTTACAATGAATCCAACGCAGCACTGTTCAATCGAGTCGCGTAATAGTGGACAACCTATAAAAATAAAACAATACAATTATAAATACCAAGATAAGGTTTTATTATTGGTTAGATTACCTTGTATATAAAATGATACTGTTCTTTAGTTTGAACACAACCCCCTCTTTCTTGTCGAATTCTACTAACTATTTTGGGGATGTCCACGCATTTATGCTCGTCTATATGTCGCAATGCGATATCAATAGCAATCAACGTCCCAGTTCTCCCCGTACCAGGACTAACACAAAATAAGTCATAAACATGCTTTTCACGGTTCATTAAATATTTAAAAGGTTACCTGCAGTGAACGATGGCAGGACCTGGATGGTTATGCAAAAGCGTTCGAGCTTCTAAAAGAATGTTGACAACGTCACGTGGATCTTGTGGCACTCCTTGGGTGGGCCAGCCACTGTACCAGTAATGCGTGACTTCTCTGGCCAAATTTTCTTCCAAATTCTACCATCAAACAGAAACCGTTATAATTCCTGGTCACATAGCCCCACCTTTTGTCCCACCTTTAGCTGAAGGAATGAAATAACAAAGTTTTCTTTCAATTCCCTCTTTTTGAGGGTGACTTGAAAATCCCCAAACAACCTATGGCAGTCTAGTACTTCCGACGGCGGTAAATACTCCGCACAGCGAGCCTAATAGAACCCAAATCTCGTTAGCTAGAATATTTCTTGCTTTAAAAACATTTACCACTCCATTTTCAAGGAAATCCGTCAATTGGAATACCAACTTGGCTCGTGTCTCCCAAGCCATTCGCCAAAAATCTTCTACTGTAGATTCCATGGGACCTTGGCAAGCAATATAAAACTTATCTTCCTCTTTCGGCCCCTAAAGTGAAAGGAGATCCTCATTAGCATCCCCTGACCTAATTTCATTACATACGCCGCACAAACCTTAATATAATTTGCATTTATGTAATCCGATGTGGGATCCTCCCCAATTTGGGTCAAAACCACTCGCGTTTCCGGAACGGGGATCACATTAGCATATCGATTCTTTGCTTCCGCTCCTCGTGGCAGTTCGTCCAACCGGGGACCCGGATTGGGAATATACGAAAACTCAGCCTCAATAGAAGGTTCTTTTTCCAAGTACAACGCCAACTGAGCTCCCGTTAACAAATTACTGGGACCCGTCTAAAAAGAAACGCAAATTAACTCCTGCCAAAGGATTTAAACGCAAATTTTACATTGTCGTCGAAAGCGAAATTCAGAAAAGAGCGTTTGGACGCTCTTAGCTTGCTTTTGCTGCCTCTACGGAATGACTGATTGGGGCTCACGTTGTCCATATTGAAAGCATCCAGTCTGCTCGGATTACATCGTCTGGCATACGCTGCGCTACGAACTTGGCGTTTTCGCATAATAATCTGGAGAATTAATGGACAACGATAAGCTAAGTATTTCGCTACAAGAACTCATAGTTACCATCATGACCGCCAGTAAGATTAAAAGAAGAACGAAAGCTGAAACGACAATCGCCGCAATAATCCCAGGCTCTAATCCGGCAGTATACGCGTCCGTGGGCGCAGGGCTATAATAGTCTGAACTAGGTGTGCTAGATTCTTCATCTTTGGCAATATGAGGCGGAATCCTTGTAGGATTAGCAGACGTACTAGTCACTCTAGAAGTTGTCGTAAACGGGATGCCAAACGGGGTCGTCAGTGCTCTCCCAGTCGTAGTTTTCGTTTTTGAAACCTGAGTCGTAGTTTGAGGCGTGGTCGGTTCAGTTTCAGCACTAGTTTTTACAGTATTTTCCGTAAATGTATTATTCAACACGGAATTTAAAGTGGTGGACGTATATAAGTTGGTTGAATTGCCAGGATCAATAGCATTGATTTCCGTATCGATTACAGGCAAAGGTGGATCGATACTCGGGCCTAATTCCGTTCCTAGCTCCGCCTCTTGAACCACAGCAGGTGTCGTAGAGCGCCAAACCGGCGTGAGTAATGATACAGGTATTTCCGATTCAGAACTGACATTTTCGTCTTCTTCGATAAAGTTAGGGAACGTAACCGGCAACCATGTGGTCCCTACAGTTTCCTCTGACTCATCCTTTTCTTCTACACTTTCCAAAATGGGAGCTACAGTCACTGAAAACCCCAATTCGTTTTCCGGTATTTTGCTCAATTCCGGGTTGAAACTACTTTCTGTGGATGGGGCCATAAAGGTCGTGAATTCGCCCGCATTTTCTTCCGGAAATTCTGTCGTGACGCTTACTTCTGCTACGGGTTCGGTGGTCGTCGTGGGCCTTGCAAACGTCGTAAGCTTTGGCGTCGTGGTCCTAACAGGCTCAGGCGTGCTACGTGTGGCATTTCGAATCAAAACGTTATTTGCTGTCGGTTTCGGCCTTAAGCTTTGCAGGGTCGGCCTGACCACGGTAGTAATAACCGTTTCCTGTGGTTCAGGTGACGGCGTCAAATTTGGAATGGTCGGTCTCGGCGTTGTCGTGCGAGTACGCTGAGGAACCGGCGAACTAGCTGGAATTCTGGTCCTTGAAGGAGTGATCTGCAGTGGAGCGGTCACTGTCGGAACTGACGTAGGTCTACGTGTAGGATTTGGGCGAATTCTAGAGGTCGAAGAAGTCGTAGGAACCCCAATGTTGTTGACAAAGCCATTGCCGGGGGCCTGTGTTTGGGTCGGCCTGGAAATCGGGGTCCAGTCGTTGTTAATGCTTTGGACTGATTCTATGATTCCCGGTAAGGTTGTTAAAGAGGGTTCCAGGGTGGAGAAAGCAACGATATTGTTGGTTTGTAGGTTAAGGCCGAGTGGGAGATCCGCGAAGGGGTCATAGGGGTGAGTCGCGGGTCCTCTCTCTCTTTCTGGCACAGCATCGGTTTTCCGGAACGGCAACAAAGGCGGGGTGGCTTGGAAGTCATTGACGGTATCAAAGTTGAACAGATTATCGGGTACATGCGTCAAGATCCTTGCCCGAGTCTCGGTTGAATTGAACGGCGTGACTGTGGTATCCAGGCTTGTCTCGAGAGTCTCTGTCAAGTTTCCTGCGTCTCCGTGAGTCACTAGGATAGCTGCAAGAAAGGGAAAGTATAGTCAATCTGTTTAAGAACGCTATAAAGTATGAACAATAGATACAATCAGCCGTTAAAAAATACCTGCTAGAGTGAAAACGACGGCGAGATTCATTATTGCTTCACAACGTCAACGTTCCTGGGAAAGGAAAAAGTAGAGGAAACTGTTGTTTTAAATGAATCGATAATAACCCACTTCCTTGAGTGTATATTCCTATGGGGGGCTAGGAACAGGTGAAAAAAAAATGTGGAAAATAAAGGACAGCTCTGCACACCTTGACGTTTTTCAAGGTAAACCACAAGCTCGAACGTGGCAGAGAAATGTTAAAAAAAGCGTCTTATGTGAATTAACGGTTTCGCTTGAACGGCACTGGAATGCTTAAACGACGCAACGCAACTAAAGGGGGCCAAATATACGAATAACTAATGGTATGCTGGTAAACGCGGTTTGTTGGGTTAATAACGTGTGAACTCGAACTAGACCACATATGCAATACAATGAACTAGAACGGAAAAATTTCCCTGAGAATAGGGAAAGGTGTCGTTTTTCCTCACCTGGCTTTTCCCAAAGTTTTGAATACGATTAAAAGACTGGCATATTTTCCTTACGCTTCATTAGCTGATTACAGATAAAAGTTTTTTTTGTAGTAAGAATAACACGGAAATTTGATAGAGCCGAGACGGAACTTTGCTTTGTGAACGGAATCTTTTCTTTCTGATGCTTTGTCATACAAAAAGTATGGCACGCAAAAAAGCCCCAAAATGGGATTGGGGAGGGTCAACTTCCTCGTAACCTCATTCCAGAGCTTTCATGAGTACAAATCTAATATCTAATATACTAAAGAATAGCGTGATGGGAGGTGTTGAACCTCAAAAATGCGTTTAACTGAAAGAATCGTTTCGTCATAAAATCTCAATGAAAGTAGGTTAACCCATGTTCCTTTCTTGCTACATGTACAGGACCCATGACTTACTAGCGTTTATGAACTAGTGATGACGAAGTCTAGCGATAGACTTTCTGGACAGATCTTATTCCTAGAAAGTTAATGAGTAAGGAGACATAACGTATGACTAACCAGCCACGGTAATTTCGAAAGAAACGACCCCGTTTAGTTTTGAACCGACAAAAATTCAGCCGTAAAACAGCTTTTTAACAGAAACATGGCTTACTTTCAGCACGGATAGAAAGATAAACAACTTACCTATTACAAGTTGCTACTAAGTTCTGTAGACATATTTAATCCAGTTAGGTAGTTCCCTTGCAAACAAAATATTTTTTTTCACAGGGACAAACAAACAAACTACAACCTAGCAAATGTCAAAGTGGACTGAAAGTAAACTAATCGATTGGAAAACATCGCGCGAGACTTGGTATCCATATCGATACCAGTTGTTGCTAAGCATCGATAATAAAAAACCGCGGGTAATGCAAGCGGGTTCCATGTATAAAGTAGCAAAACAAAATTAATTTCTTTTCTAATCAATTATGTACACGGTATGATATCGTCGGATTGTAAAATAAGACACATTATGAAAAAATCTAGATTGAATTCTAGTGGGGGTCATGTTCAGGACAAGTTTTCTGGCGGAGTTTTCAACTGCTTTACCCAGGAATCCTTGTAAACTCGTTGAGCTTCAGGTTTCCTCATTAAACTTTGCACTTGAATAATTATTTTGAGCACTACAGATGGTGTAATTAGGCCAAAATGGTATAAATTGACCGTGTGTAGTAAGAAATTGCGACACAAATTGCGTTGCAAGATTTCCTCTCCATACACATCTAAGAACATGGATAGCGCTAACGGAATTTGGCAGTCACCAACAAAACTAAACAGTCATCATACAAAATAATTCCCCCGTTAATTTGAATCCAAGATCCAATGAAAGCTTCGAACGTACTTGTGCTTCATTACATGAATATTCCACAGCTTCATAACTTCTTTCTCGCCTTCATTAACATCAGTGAAGTCATCAATCATAGATAGCGTCTTAGTTCGGAGCCATTCTGGATTGATTTCTTCGTCCGATTCTAGTTCCAAGTCTTTCGGATGAATAGGAAGGCACGTTCGGGTATGATGGTACAACCTAATAACCCGAAAAATCAATCCGTTTTCTATGAAAAAATATGTAGAAACCTATGATGTTCAGTAAATGTTCTGGGATGTTCCATCATATCGTGTGGGGGATCAAAATCCATCAAGTCTGAAACCGCTCCATTGGCCGTGCCCTGGTGACCCATTTGCTGGTTAAGACGATGTCTCTTGGGTCTCCAGACCATAACCGCCATTTTATTACTTCGCGGGATTTGTACATTCCGCCCAAAAGTACCGCGTTGACGTTTATCTTGAGGTTGAGTCACTAAATCGTACGGATTTCCAGTATACGTTCCGTCATAATGCTCATTGATTGTGACATTAATACGACTTCCATGTGAGAGAGTCTAAGTATCAAAACAGTAAATTAAACTCCAATTGGCACATTCAAAATAATAAGGTAAGAAAATGGAAAAACAAAAAACAGAAGTTTTCAATTTAATTCATCGCGAAATTTTACCACGTGTGTGAAAAGGAACCGTGGATGGCAGAGACGTAGATGGTGCATAAGACCATACAAGGTCATACATTGAAGCACGCACCAGGGGCAGTGAAAATCGTTTCTTCCTTGCATCATAAGACGACTGTGAGTGCGGAACATGAATTGATATTCGACGTAAGGCGCAAGTCGACATCCATTAACCGCTTTTGATGGCGAATTGGTATTTTCTTGGCTGGACTTATTATTGCTCGCGGAAGACTTCTCTTCACACAGACAATCGTTCAAGCTCGAGCCATAGGACAGGTGCTCTTTGGTATCCTCTTTCGACGTTTCCACCTTATTCAAAGGTTCGTAAAGCGCAGGGCGTTCCACCAAAGTACGTGCTGCTTCAGCTTGCCACTGCAAACGCACCTTGAGTATGGGACCTTCATTTGCGTCTTTATACGAAACAGAACCCTCCACAAGTTTCTGTGAAGATGTAACCAGATTAATTAGAAATTTCCATTAAACCCTAACCTTGTAAATAGGATTTAACCTTTTCGTGGTCCTTGTGCACCGATTCCCATGTCCGCTTACGAGGGGAAAACATCTTCGAGGGTGTCGAAGGATTATTTTCTTGCAAATTAAGGGTATAATCTGCGTCAGGCAAGAGGCACCGAGAATACCGATCATATATAACCAGTTCGGTTCCAAATAAGCGTTTTTCTTCAGCACGGCAGGGGTCGTTACCTTAAAAATGCCGATAATGATACAACATTTGGATAGGTAGATAACTATACCTGATTCGGATTCACTAGAAGGCTGACTGCAGGAAACTCGAACAAGTAAGACGTAGGATTGGCTGTTTAGATGCCCGTTATTTAAACTAAACGATGCGGTTGGGACTGAAATGGTTGGCACAGTGGAAGGCGGCTTGTCTTCTGAAGGGTTGATCGGCACTTCCACGGAACCCATTGAGACCTTTTGAAAAAGCTTAATAAACGCTCTTGTCACGAGACTGTCCTTTTCTACCTGCATGACAGGCGACGAAACGTCCTTACGCTTTTTGTGGCAAATATTGGTCACCAAAACTTCGACGGTGACAGGTCCTTGGCAATGAATACTTTGACCTTTAAACACAGAGATGAAAAAGTGACACTTTCAATCCATATCCTATTATAAGTACCGTTATTGTTGTGATAGAAACCCAAGAATAGCAGTGTCATAAATTTCATAGCATGATTGCTTTGCTCGGACTTTTCTTTCCGCTCAAGTAAAGAGTCCACTTTGAAAGTCTTTCTGGCATGGTTTGTCCTTGACATACGCGGTTTCATGTATCGCAAAGTTCGATATAAGAAGATGGGAGATACCAGGTTTCTCGATCTCAGATACCGGTAAATCTGGGTTGGTTCTGAGGCAGAAATTATGTTAATTTTTAGAGCTTGTTAATAATTTAGCTAAGAGGTTTTTACTTTCAAAAGTTAGCACAAAGAGCTCTTGCTCAGCTTGTAAAGCTTCCGGTTCTGACGATTCCAAGCGTAATTTCTTGATCTTGCCATTCTCCCCCTCCCTGTCCCGCCCTCGTTTCTTTGGAGGCATCATACCTTACTTGGACAGATTTTATTAGCAGTCCGTATTAAGAATCACAGTTTGAGCACCCACATACTATGTATAACAAACCCGAAACTTCTACTTCACTCGAAAAACTGGAAAAGGCAAAGGACAGTTCCCAACCGCCAGAAGCAGGACAACCGAAGAAAAACAACGCGGTTCGCAGTGGCGGGAGGCAAAATGCAACGACGCCAAAATTTACTGTATAAGTTTCTACTCTTTTGAACTTATAATTTGAAATTAATTATATAAACTATTATATATAGTACCTATAAATAAATATTAAATAAAATATAATTAGCCAGAAATCTAAATCAAACATACCAAGTCACAACGTTGCGTTCTCTTTCGTGCAACTTTTGTTGACAAGTAAGCTAAAAACAAATTTTCTTGACTTTTATCTTAGAAAACCTAGCTATCTACAAGCCATCCGTGTTTTTAAACGTAGGGAGTCTCATTAGTAGTTTAATAGTTATTCTTTGGCGTGATTCATTTACGTTGATGTGTAATAATTCCCTAAAAAAATCTCCCGTGTGGAACTATGGAACACAAGATTGATCATTTCCATTCGTTTGTTTTCTAGGATGGTACGACCGAGGTATGATCTGGCCGTTGGCTTGAACAAGGGACACAAAACCACCAAGAATGTCCAAAAGCCCCGTCCCTCTCGTAGGAAGGGAGTAAGTTTTCAAAAATCTGAAACTCGTGCCCCTAATAACACTTGTCTTTTGTTTTAGCGTTTGACCAAGCACACCAAATTCATTCGCGATATTGTGAAGGAGGTTTGCGGCCATGCCCCGTACGAGAAGCGCACTATGGAATTGTTGAAAGTGTCAAAGGATAAGCGCGCCCTGAAATTCTTGAAGAGAAGGGTAAATTTAAAAAAATAACCTTTAAGCCCTAATATTAATTATTTCTGATTAGTTGGGCACTCACTTGCGTGCCAAGAGGAAGCGTGAAGAGTTGGGCACAGTTTTGACCCAGATGCGCAAACAGGCTGCACACAAATAAAGTGCTCCGGCCCTTATTTGCAAAATACAGTCTGTTCCACACTTAATAATTTTCGATTGTTTTTTTGGAGATAGAACACGTATTTATAAAAAATCAGTCGAAAAAGAGATCCGCACAACATTAAATAACAGACGGGTTGTGATGGACCATCACACTGGTTAATACTGAGCTAACAACCAAGTCTTGGATGCTCTCTTTTTCCAGAGTCTCATTTGACTCTGTTTCAGCTTTAACAGAGAGATTATTTACAACGCCATTAGCTAGAACTGGACTGGCTTTTCGGTCATTTTCCACTTCTTCCAACCGCTGACGTTTTTTCTTTCCCCCAGCCTCTTCTTTGACTTCTTTCTTCGCTTTGGTCTCTTTGCCGCTTTTCAATAGCCCTTGGCCTTCTAAGCGTTTGCGAGTCATGCCTACACAGCGAGCCGTAATAGTCCATTCTTTAGGAGTTGCTAATACGATCTTTGTAGGGTCTGCACTGACGGGATACTGAAGAGGAGCCACGCCGAGTTTTTCTAATAATATTTGCAGTACGTCATCAACGTAGGTATTGATCGTGAGATCCGCTTTCTTGTCCTTGAAAAAGGAAACAGTAAACGCACGATATAATACAGACAGGATTTAGTTGGGTGAGGTGGTTATACTCACATGCTTGGTGGGTTGGAGATTGCAAATTACGAGTTTTCCGCCGTTTTTCTTTGACAAAATGGGAAGATTGCCACTTGGGACGATTTGCAGTGTCGTTCCCAAGCATAAACTCAAGCTGGATGCACTATACAAAGAAAAGAAGTTACGTTTATCCGAATTAGGCTGGAAAAGGCTGGGCAAATAAAGTACCTGGAATGTAGCTCGGCTAATGAGAGATCCCTGGTAGGAAGCTCGTGCTCCCAATCCAACACGGTGTCGTGCAATTTGCCTCTACAAGGTAATCGTAAGGCTCCGTTGCTGCCTTTCATGGCTGGACACGGTTTATTTAAACAGCGCTGGCCGACGGTGGGAACTGATTGCTGACGCACAAACTGTCTAGAAATGAAAAGTTTTTTACGGGGTGGGGACGCATAAATCTAGCACGGATTGGAAAATACCTCGAACACTGACTGCACTGCTCAATGAACATATTTCCGTGTAATTCGGAGAGTTTGGAACGATCTAAGCCTGATTTGAGATGTAGGCCATCGATATTCTGACTCACGACGTATTGAACAAATCCTGTAAACCAGGGTTAGTAAAAACGTACTGGACGAAATAAAGTTCCTACCTGCTCTAGCTAAAGCTAAGATCGACATATGAGTAAATGTAGGAACCGCGTCATCGAAAGAGACGTTGATGTTGGGTCTTTCGCCTTTCTTTTCCAGGGTCCAGACTCCTTTAGGACCTCTACAAGACAGACTAACGTTAACTAGGCGTAGGATTAAGGTGAGAAATTAACCTAAAATCTGGTATGCCTGAGGCTGTGCTGATTCCGGCCCCTGTATGTAAAACGACATGTGACGCTTCCTTAATCCACTGGGCTAACACGGCTGTCTTTTCGGCAACTTTTTCGCTTGACTCAAACCGCTATAAAAAAAATTTGTATTCGTCACTTCAACAATAATAGTATTATTGTCGAAGTGACGTCTGATGTGACGAATAAAAGTATCTTTTTAAAAATATTTTTAACAACTTAGTATTACCTCTGGTACGCCTAATTTCCCTTTATCTTCATATGGGGATAACCCATCTGCGTAATTGCACGACATATTTCAAAACAAGATTAGTTACGAATGAACTAAAACAACTTTCCGGCGCAGAAAAACAACGCACTCCGCTTTGTTATGACGGCCATTAATGAAAAGGCGGCACATGGGCGGAAAGTTTGTGGCATGGGGAGGAGCTTTCGGAATAAAAAGCATTTCGCATAGCAACGGCCTTGGTTACGAAATACTACAAAACTGGTCGAAGGAAATTCTCCGTAGAAGTGGAAAAAATTATCGGGAAAATGGTTTTGATTGAAGAAAAAAATACGATTTTGGTCTGTGAGATTAAGAGTGAACTACTGAAGCCCACGGAGGCATATCGCGACTTGTTTCGACGCTTGAAATCCATATGGAAAGTGAACAGGCAAGAAATGAAAAGGCAACGATTTTTCTGTTGCGTTATCTGAAATACGTTCGGTTTATTACACATTAGTCTGAAAGAAGAACTGTCTATGCGGACTCTGGCAGATGCCCGCCTTTTTGTCATCACAGCCCCACAAGATCGCTTCAGCGAACCGGAATTCGCAGCGTTACGACATTATCTCGATGCAGGCGGACGAGTTTTGGTTTGCATGGGCGAAGGCGGCGAGCAAAAGTTGGGGTCGAATATCAACTTTCTTTTGGAAGAATACGGCATTTATGTTAACAATGGTCCATCCGTTAATTTGATTTAATCATGGTACAGTAAATTTGCAAAGTTTAAATATAGATGCGGTGATCCAAACTTCGTTTCACAAGTACTTCCATCCAAAAGAAGCATTGGTTCACCAAGGCTTGGTGAATTCCGCTGTGTGCAAAACCGACAAGAAAGATGAGGACCACCAAAATAGGTACCCGTGATTTTATATTGTGTCTTTTGAAAGAAATGTAACATCTTTTCCGTATAGGTTGGTTTTCTTGTACCCATTCGGAGCTACGTTAAATGTAGCCAAACCAGCAATAAGTTTGATGACCAGCGGAGTCCACAGTTTCCCGATGCAGAGGCCAGTACTGGCAGTGTATCAAAACCCCCGTAATCAGGGCAAACTAGTAGTTTGTGGCTCCTCCCACATCTTGGCAGACACTTTCAGCGAGAAGGAAGACAACGCGAAATTACGCGACTGGCTGTTCCAATTTCTCATGGAAGACACGCCCATTAAGGAAGATCGTGGTGAAGCTGAAGTTGGAGAATACGTAACTTGCCCTGATACGGGGACCTTGGCTGCGAAGGTGAAGGTTTGCTTGCAAGAATCCGAAGAGGTTCCGCCTGATTTCAGTCGATTGTATCACTCGAACCTATACGGACTTGATACGGGGCTCTTGCCTGTCGTTTTGCAGTCTTTCGAACAACTGGGAGTAAAGCATGAACCCCTCAAATTGATTACGCCTCATTTTGAAACTCCCCTTCCACCTTTAGAGATGGCGGTAATGTCATAAACTTCGAATAGTAAATATTATGGGTTTAGGACTAAAGAAAGTTGGGGGTAGATGTTTCCACCATTTTTTCGAAGCTTACCACCCCCTGCCTTGGAATTGTACGACTTGGATGAGGCTTTCAGTTCAGATAAAACTCGCTTGGCGCAATTAACCAATAAATGCACCGATGCCGATTTAGATTACTACGTAAGGGAAGGAGGAGACATCATTGGATTAATACCTCCTCCACCGTCAGCCAAGCACGTATTGCATCAAGTTCTAACAACGATATCTGATTTCAAGAAATCGAACCCGGTAAACTCGGGTGACTCGAATTTTTCTAGTGATTGAGTGTAAAAACGGAACAAGCTTGGTTTTTAACAATAAACAAGGCACTTTATTAAAGAGAAAGAGACATTTTTTTTTTAATTTCGAAAGGACTTAGTTTGGCTTGTTATGAGGAATGGACAAGGCGACGATTATAGCAACGAAAAGGAGGATAATTAGAATCCAATAGCACCACGTACTATCTTTTTTGTCTACTACCGTAATCTGAGTTGTTTGGCGAGCTATCCGGCTTTGCGTGAGGTCAACATGATCAGCGATATCGTCAATTAACTCTGCAAGATTCAAACGGTATTACTGATCCATTGCGAGGTTAAGAAAGGGTCTTAATATGAAAATCACACCATTTTGGATGTCCACTTCGTTCCCAATCGCTCGAGCCATTTCTTTCTGTCGGCTTATCACTTGGGATAGAACTTCTAAACCCGCATTTTGCTCTAAATAAACAGGAATGAAGTAATAACAGGGAGTAATGTTTTAAAAACTTACGATCCATAACTTGGACTTGCTGCTGTTTGAGGTCATGGACGCTGATTTCAGGAACGTCTTCTTCCCCATCATCCCAGCCGGATACTCCCAAATTGGCTACCGATGACGAACCACCATATAGTTGTTGTCTGCTAGTGTTAGGCAGTCCATGATCACCCAGGGTATGCTGAACTTGCTTTAATTTGCTGTACAATCCGTCTACAATATAAGTTCTTCGATCGGACTCATGGACAGTCCTGAAAACCCAAGAAATCCTTAAACTATTATTCATTGTATAGAATTATTTTAAAACCTACAACTCTCCATTTCGAGTTTGCTGATCCAAAATAATTTTCAGCTGGTTAATTTCATTAGTAAAATGCCTGACTGCCATTCTTACATTTGTCGTAAGCTTGGCGTAAATGTTCGACGATCTTGGTTCTTGTTCCCTCAGACTAAAAGTCTGCATGATCTCCCTATGAATCTTCTCGCATTTCTCCAGCTGTCGAGACCTACAAAATATATTATTACATGATCAAAAATCATTGTAAAAATCACACACCATGCTTGATTATCTGTCTCGATCTCAATTAGTGCCATTATTCAGTTGAAAATAAAGACTTCCACGACATAAAAATATCTCCGATCCTTCTATTTACGACGTATTTTTGCCTTTTACCTAACAGATGGCGTGGAGCCTCTTTTTTCGAGATAAATTAATCAATAAAATTCCTATCGGAATATCGGGATATGCTCATGTGGGCTTTTCTGTCCTTTTCAAGCGAAACCGTACCTTATTAGAACCGAAATTACGGGTATTAAACCATACAGGAGAGTGAATATTTTTACATTTAAGCAGAATCTTGCATATCTTATCAAAGCATACTCCGACGAGCTGGGTCCGTATCGTAACGGAAATCAGATCATGGGTAAAAGAACTTTCGAACTTTCCTACAGTAGCCCATGTGCAGTTAACGTCTGAATAAGCTTGCGTTAGTCGGAGTTGTAAAGTTTATTATAAAAATGGGTTTTGAAGAAATAGCAGGAGTCATGGATTCCCGACACACATCGCTCATCGCGATGAAATTAGATTCGATAGCAACACCTTTACTCCAGTTTTGGACGTTTTGCCTTTACTCTTGCGCGAATTGTTATATGCAAACTAGTGACGAGTTTCCTAACGTGATCGATCCCTACTTTTACGGACCTTTATGGGGCTTGATCACGCTAGTTTTACTTCCAGTCGGAGTTCTAGGCTACTTACTTTGGATCGCAGCCTGTACCTTTTTCCCGCAACGACTTTATAGTACCTTTACAATGAACAACTCGAAATGGCACTCGGCCAAGTCAGTGTCGAAAGACGAATTCACATTTGTGTCCGGAAACGTCCTTTTGATCGATGAACCTTTCGCGCGATTGAACAACCAAAAAAACGGCTTGCTTCGTGCCCAGCGAATCGCTTTTAAAATCTTAGATCAATCGTCAATCTGTTCCAGCTTATCGGACCGTCGAGATATAATACGAACCAAATTCCCCAACACCGATATATTATGTTTACAGGAAGTCTGGCAGCGACCTTACGCTGAACTTCTGGTGAACATCTTGAAAACGAAGTACGATTACTTCCTCTTTGATGTGGGTGAATCAAAATGGTCGGTCAATTACTGCCTCATGGGTAGCGGTCTCTTTATCGCGTCCAAGTTCCCCATTACACATATCAAATTCAGTACATTCCAGCACCGGATTTCGTACGCTACATGCTTTTCATATGGCGTCTTATGCTTAAAAGTAAATTGGAAGGAGTAAAACCTCGTAGCTTAATGTAGTTTTGTAGGTCCAAGTGGGTAAGGAGATTGGGTACGTGACGAATTTTCACGGTCAAGCTTTCCAGGGTAAAGAGCCTATTTTGTATCAACAACTTTCCCAAACACAAGAAGTCTTGAAACAATTCAAATCAGATACATCCAAACCTCAAGAAGATATCCTTTTTGACGTAATTGCAGGAGACTTCAACTTCGACAATATGTCACCGGGTAACCATGAAACAATGTATTCGACGTACACAATTTTATTTGCATTTACATAGGTGACGCAACTACGCAAAAACATCCTTTATTGATAGAATATGTCGATGTTTGCTCTGTAAGGCCAGGCAAAGACCAATATTGGGCTATAGGTACCGAATTCCGGCAACAGCGTATGAAAGATGACCTGGTAACGGCACCTACCGGGTTGCGAGATGTCCTTCTGGACGACGTACTTCGGCGACATTTCATAATCGACGCTGATGTTGAAGCAAGTCTTTACGGCCTTACGAAAAAATTACAAGTTAAATATTTCATAATTTCTTAGGAACAAACCATGGATTTATGTACTTGCCCTCCTAAAGGCGATAAAGTAGGCCGCATCTTGGCCGTTCCGTACGGAGGAATGAGGCGAATCGACCGTCTTTTGCTTCATCGGGATTCCCATGCCGTTTGCAAAGGCTATGCATTCATAACTGCTTTAGCCGGTTTGACAGACCATATTCCCGTAGCATTCACCTTGAAGAAGCCACAAATTAGACCATAAATATAATAAAATAAACACTATTCTTCCAAACAACGAACTTATATGACCGCAAAACCGTACTCTAAACTGTATGACTAGACTCCAATACATTCTGATACTGCTTTGAGATAGCTATTTGCTTCCTGGGATGGGTTATGGTGACTTTGTACGTAAGATAATGCCCTTTCAGTAATTTCCCGTCTGAGCGAAGTTTCGTTCAATAAAGATATGCATCGAATGCAATCCTGGGGTGATTCATAGATAAGTCCTGTCTGTTTGTGTCGAATTAGGGATATATTTCCCTCATTGGCTCTAGCTACAACTGGAGTTCCTAAAAAGAAAGGTATAATAAATAAACACTAGTGCAAATTCGAATCCATAGCAACAATTTACCCAAGGCCATAGCTTCGAGTATTGCAGCAGACATGCCTTCAGAAATGGAAGAATTGATAAGACAGAAACTTTGCTGGATTGCTGCGTGGGTTTCTTCTAATGTCAATCCCGCGATAAACACGACTCCACTACTGGCCCTAAGCAATTCATTAAACTTGCATTTAAATATTAATAAAATAATGCTAACGATTTGAGTTGAGATTCGAATTCTTTTCCATAGTCAGTATCGAGAATTGGTCCGATGATAACTAATACAGGCGAAGGCGCTTGGGTGCTTCGCCACTTCGAGAAGGTTTCCATAATATGCAATGGATCTTTGACAGGTCGTATCCCAGACACCATAATAAAAACAGTCTCGCTGTCATACCAAGAATGCTCGGTCCGCAGAAGTCCTTGTAAGGAGAAGCGCGAAGAAGGCAGTACGGTAATAGCTTGAGGTATTTGGCGACAATTTAATTTTTCTTCCAGAAAAGGCTAAACAGAAACATGAATTCACCTTAAACGAGATAATTATAAAGCTTTGTACCCAAAGATTTTTAGCTTTCTCGGTCATGGCTGTCGTGAAACCTATTACTAATTTCGCCTCTTGTAAGAAATTCGTCATAATGGCCATATTTTCGCTTTGTTTCCATGCTTCATTAACATCTGTGCCCCCCATAATGACTAAAATGGGAACACGAAGCGTGTTCAGCTTGTTTGAAATATATGTGCGCCCGCAGTGGAGGGCGTGTAAAGCAACAATTAACCGGATTTCATGTTCGAGGCACCACCGCAGCAAATCCAATTTGTTGTCCTTATTTTCTGAAGGGCTTAGCATAAAGCACGTGTAAGTTTTATTCTCCAAGTACGTTCTAAAGGGTACAAAATCTCCACATATTAATTATCACACTTTGACGTGCATAAACACTTTACCGTATCCGAGTGGCTGTAGTAAAATTCCCCGTTTGGGGTAGCAGAGGAGCTAAGATGAGCACGTTCACCATGTTGGGATTCTGGTTGCCATGTGAAAAGGAAAAACCTTGAACACAGGCCAACCGACCCCCTGTGGACTCACGTTGCGGGTTTCTACTAATCAAACCAGTCGAGAGGAAAAGAGATCTACCTGTGGACTTTATCTAAGAAAGAAATCTAGCCTGTCTTTCAAAAATATAAACCGATTTATTTTCCAGTGCTTATTAATACATGGCACATGCAGAAATCAAACACAAAAACTCAGAACTCATTCCTTGTTCCAACAACATGAAATTCTCGTTGGCCCGCTGCTCCGGTTAACATCTGGATTTGAACGCGAATACGTTGTCCAGATAATTTTCTGACATTGCTAATCAACTTCTGCTGTGAAGCTTTCTTGTGCACGAAGGCAACAGCTGGTATTCCTTGAGAAGGTAATCAAGCAACCAAAATGAGTAAAAACCTTCGAAAGGATGAACGTCTAAGTTACCCCAAAAAAAATCCGCAGAATGGCCGGTGAGAAACAATTCTGCAGTCTCTCCTCGCACGTCTTGCAGCTTGAGCGTAGTTGTGTATGATAACACAAGATAAGATTCATCAAAATCCATATTGGCTAGATTTTTTTTTTAAATATTAATGTTTACTTATAAGAAAATCATACGCTAAAATTCATACCAAGTATGAATCAAACACATCTTACCAAGAATACAGTTAGGGCAATGATACGACTTGCAACGATATTTACGCGAAGTTCTTGCAACATCTTCCACATTTACTCGTCCCTCGCGAAAATTGTTCACCGTAATCTCCTTGAGAATGTTCCCATCATATTGTGGGACATAATCGCTTTGCATATAGTCGGTGACAGGAAATGTACGAAAATCCGCATACGGATACGCTACCGAACAGCGGACACAAAGACCAAACACCCAGTTCGACAAAACTCCATCTACTTCAACTGCAATATAAAAATTTACGTTACTTCCCACGAAAATTCGTTTACGATACAAAAAGATGAAGGCTCCCGTATACCTTACCTTATTGACGCGAAACAGTCACAGATGGCACTGATGTTTGTTTTGTTTTGCCGAAGTCTTGTGTACGAAAGTTAAAAAAGAAATACATAGCTAATTGCCGGTAAAGTTTCTGCGTTTGTTTTGATTCTGAAAAGTTCAATTTGTCACTACAATTTGCCGTAGCAGTACAATGTCCCAAATCAAATCGTCGAATACTCGGAACAAGATTTTTCGAAAACGGCTTGTCAGCTAGATTTGAAAGCAATCTAAGACAAACGTTTTCTTTTGTTAGCTGCTAGTGCACAACCAAAGGACAGATTTTTAAGTAACGTATTTCTCATAGTTGCAAAATTTATTTGCACATTGCTAATATATTACTCACTGAAAAAAGTGTGCCTTTTGGTTGTGCACTTATACCTATAGCAAGCCCAAGTCAAGAATTTTTTCATGAAATGCAATGGTTTTCTCAAAAAGTTGTTCCGAAACCCATGCTAATCGCCTTTATCGAGCTAAGGTATACGGGAGCCTTAATATTAGCTACAGAAATGACAAAATACTAAAAAGTTATAACTCACATTTGCAGAGGTTCTTATCCATGATTATTTGCAAAATTTTAGCTTTCTTTCGCCCTCGCTTCAATTCCCTTATGGATTCTATGACTTCAAGCTGGGCCTTTGCTACCAAAGTTTTCAATTCTGCTTTACAGATATCTCCTTCGATTTCTTCGGTCCCATTACATATCTTCCTCTCAATGAGCACGCTTTGACTAGCTTGGCTTCTCCCTTCCATACTTGACACCTGATTCTCCCCAATCGAGGGTCCCACAAGCATTTTCTTCGCGCTTTCTTCAAATTCTTGTTCAGAACTTGCTCTTTTTAATGTCACGGGTTTAGTTGACTGTAATTCAACCTTTCCGAGTCCATTCCCGTGCGTCGTGGACGGCGCAGCTTGACTTTCAGAATCTAAAGTGATCTCATCCTGGTTCCTTCCCTCCGTTTCGGCAGAAGATTTCAAAATGACTTCATTTTCATTAACCACTTGCGTGTACACGACTTCCCGTCTTGATGTTACATTCCCTTGTTCTTGCACAACAACAGGAAGATTTGAACAGCAAACTTCTGGAATTTGTTGGCGTGCTTTGGATGGTGGGGAAGCAACTGTTCGAAGGAGTACTTCACAGGGTTGCGAGTAGGGAGTAGCATACGGCGTATTGTCCGAGTCCGTGGTGAAAGGACAATCCTGAGTTTGAGGCTTCGAGATAATTCCATCTAGTTGTCGACAAGCCTGCGAAGCTGATGCTCGCCTTTCTGGGGACTCGGATTCTGCTCTCAGTTCTAATGTAAGTTCCATTTCTAGGTTACGACTTTGTGTGTCTTGGGAAGAAGTTATGCTAGTGCTTAAGTTTCGGTCAGCGTTTTTCAACGGAGTGCTGGTGACCAAAGTATTTACATTGGTAATAACTGGTAAACTGTATTCAGGTTCCGAATCACTGGAATTCACGTTTTCTTGAGATTCCTTTTCAGAACTTGTTCGTTTTAGCATCACGGAATTAGTTGACGGTAACGAAACCATTCCGAGTCCATTCCCGTGAGTCGTGGACGGCGTAGCTTGACTTTCAGAATCCAAAGTGATCTCATCCGGGTTCCTTCCCTCCGTTTCGGCAGATGAGTTCAAAATGATTTCATTTTCATTAACCATTTGCGTGCATTCGACCTCCCGTCTTAAAGGTACGTTCCCTTGTTCTTGCCTAGCAGCAGGAATATCTGAACTGCAAACTTCTTGAATTTGCTGGCGAGGTGGGGATGGTACGGAAGGAACCGTTTGAAGGAGTACTTCACAGGGTTGCAAGTTGGAAGTAGCATACGGTGTATTGTCCGAGTCCGTGGTTGAAGAGCAAGCCTGAGTTTGAGACTTCGCGGTAATTCCATTTATTCCACAAGCTCGTGAAACAGATGCACGACCTTGTGGGAACTCGTATTCTACACCCCAATGCAATGTAATTTCCTTTGCTAGGTTACGACTTATGACGCGGGAAGAAGCTGTGTTACTGCTTAAATTTTGGTTAGCGTTTTTCAACGGAGTGCTGGTGACCAATGTATCCAAATTGGCATTAATTGGTAAACTGCAGTCATGTTCCGGATCACCGGAATTCAAAAAGCTTGCTGAGCTGTTTACGATCCGCATTATCTCGTTCACTTCCATTAATTCGTCCGTCCTTACTGGCCCTTCAGCGGAGGGAAAGAGGGGAGAAGACACCTGACTCACTGATTCTTGTTGACTTGCTGCTGCAGCTTCTAGAAGGAAAGGAGACAACTCTGCAAATTCATCATTAGATGTACACACAGGCTCAGGAGGCGTTTGCGAAACTGCTGGCTTCTTCGAATCAAAGATCCTCCTATTAAAAAATAAAAGCAAGTCAACCAAGGAAAGACAGACCCAAAAAAAGGACAAAGATTAATGCGGCAACAAAGAAATGGATATTAAGCTTAAAAAACTTACTGGAATAGTAAAGCTTTCAAATTACTCGTGTCTGACATTTTGCACACAATGCCTCGCAGTTCGAAACGAAAATATTCATAGTCTTCTTTCCTGGTCATTTTCAAGTGAACTCCGCGGAATAATAAGTACATCCCAACCTGGGATCCAAACCCGCCCACAAAAAAGGAAACGAATTAACATTCATTAGCTGAGGAAATTAAATGAATCACCTCAATGTCGAGTTCTTTTTTGGCGACAGGCACAAAAATTTTTATCACGGGATAATTGGAAGGAGTTTTACGAACACCATTTAAGTTAGGTGCGTCAAAGGTTAGTTTTGCGAGGGGTAATGGGCAAATCGTGCCATCCTCGAGGTAAATGGCAAAGAAAAGAGAATTGCCTTCGTACACATTTCTGACCGATAAAACTCTTCCATACAAATTCACAAGCGCCTCAGTTTTCGATGCGTAGGCACTTAATTCAGAGAAAGTTAGGACTTTGTCGATCTTTTCTTTTTCTTGCTTGTACACGTCAGCATAATGTAGCATTCTAATGGCCAAACGACGTTCTTCAGCTAAAAATCGAGAAAAAGTGGTAAATATTTACAACGCATCGGGCACAAACTAGGAAAAACCATACTTGTTAGGCTGTACGATTTGCTGGTACTTATGGGCGCTTCGTCACGTCTGAAAATTACCACGTTTGACCCGGAGAATGTGCGAAAATCAGTATCAGACTGATGGATATCTGTCTTCACTGCCTTCCCGAAAATTTTCTTCTTTTCAGGCTAAGATGAACACAAATTATTAATGCAATTAATTTTCGAGGTAAACTTACGCGAACTCTATGTACGCGGATTACATCTCCCAATCTGATTGGTGGAAAAGCTTCAGGTTTCGATTTATCAAAAACATGTAGCAAGTAGTCTTTGGGTTCACTATTCAGATTTTTGTTCCAATTTTCATACTCCGGGCTTCCTTCTAGGAGTGGGGGGCAACAAGAGTCGTCTACAATCAAGTACATGGCATGCCAGTTCGTTTTGCTGGCCTGAGTTTGGGTGGGTGCTCGCAATATTCCGGTTACCACTGCGTAGAAGTTGTTGTGCTTATCGCCGAATTTCTGAGCATTCATTTTAAGGTTAAAGTAATGGTAAATTTCGCTAGCTGCTGATCTGGCAGCTGGTACGTCCCATGGATCTTTAGTCTGAGCCACTTCTTCATGAGCTTCCATAGCATTTGAAGTGTCCTAATTCATTAAAGGCCTTAAGGCGAACAGTTATTATGTGTTACTTTAAGAAATTACTGTTGCCTTGAGGTCCGTTTTCCAAACAAAAAGGTGGGAAGGATTGGAAAAAAGGATATCAAATAACGTGTTCGGCTTGCTACTTTTTAGGACAGTAGGATTCTCGATGGCCAATATGTCGCCTTTTGATATGTAATCTTCTGCAGGTTTAGCTGCCTCGCCTTGAGCTGCGAGGAACAGTGAACCATCAACTTTCGACGCTCCAGCATCCAGGGATACTAAAAACAAGATATTGATGTTGGTAGCATGAAAAGTTGAATATTAACATCCAAAGTGTTACCTTCATCGACTCGGAAAGATTTCCAGGTTTTGCCGGGCTTTAAAATTGTCAGATCAAAGACATCGCGCACTTTGACCTTTTGAAAAAAATAAGTGTTTAAAAGAAATGAATAAACTACGGGGAAGAATCTAATCTAGGCACTAACCAAAATCACACGTTGGCTGTCACGTTGTGATACCGGAATGGCATGTAGTGTTTCTAGATTTATACATTGTTTTCCCGTTTCTTGCAAGAAATGCTGAAGGGTTTTGACATCAAATTTTGAATGTACGACATATGGCATACAACTTGCTGGCCTTGATTGTTCTCCGTTATTGGCAGGCATTTCACGTTAACATACTTTGTAAAATTCTAAAAAACCAAAACACTAACTTTTGAAACTTACTTCTGTTATTTTCTCTAGCGACAACGTTGCCAAGTTCTCGAATGGGTGTTCTTGGCAGTTTGGGGAAATTTTAGTAAATTTATATAAGAGTTGGTTTGATTATTTCTTTTTCGAAAGCAGTCCAAAAGCCTGTAAATTCTCAAGCACAATAATCACTTTAATACAAGACTGAAAGGGAGTGTGTTGGATGAAAACTGAAAAAAAAAGTTTTTGAAGTTCCGTGTTTCTTTTTACTGGCATGCCAAGCTTTGATCCGGTAGTTTTGTGCTCGCGGCAACGCTTTTCTAGAAGCTGTTTGTCGTGCTGTTTTTGTCAATACTCAATTAATACACAATATATGAGAAATCTCGTAACAACTTTTTGAAAAAACCAGTGCATTTAATTAAAACATTATTTACAGAAATCTTGAGCTTGCTAACAGGTAATACACAACCAAAGCCCATTTTTCCCAATGAGTAATAATAATTAAATTAGTAACATGCAAATGAAGTTTGCAACTATGAGAGAAATACGTTTCCTAAAAATATGTCCTTTGATTGTGCATTAGCTGTTAAAAAAAGAAAATTTGTTTTAGATTGCTTTTAAAATCTGACGAGCTTTTTTCTAGAAATCTCGTTCCGAAAGTTCGACGACTCTGTAGCAGAACGGGTCTCAAATATTTGAGACGCTGTTCTGCTACAGCAAATTGTGATGACAAATTGTACTTTTCAGAATCAAAACAAGCATAAAAACTTTGCCGGCAATTAGCTATCGATCTCTTTTTTTACTTTCTTACGCAAGGCTTTGACAAAACAATAACAAACATCAGTGCCATCTGTGATTGTTTCGCATCAATAAGCTAAGGTATAGTATACGGGAGCCTTAACTGCGATTGATTCATGTGATTATTCGGTGCATCAATATATACTTATTAACTAGTTTTTAAATAATACATTTATGTATTCCAAATTTACGTTTCATTAATTTTTCTTATAAGATATAAGATACAAGATGGATGTTCCCTTTTGCCAAGGGGATTGAAAGCTTCCGCGGATGCGGTATGTGTGTGTGCACGAGTGAGGAAGAGGGTTACGAAAGATAAAGCAAGGAAGACGCAGCTAGCACTGAGTCCTATATAGAGAGGTTCATATTAGAAACACTGTAAAGCAGGGTCCAATGCAAAGCAATACGAAAATCTGGTTGGTTGTAAAAGTCAAAGACACGACATCAACGATCAGAACGTCAAACAATCTTGTCGGCGATTCTGAACGTCAACACGGGCAACTCTTCTATAACTTGAGAATTCCGTGATTTGCCTTGCTCAAGCCCTAAAATGGCACATTCGGGACCTCATCATGTATAGCAAATAGATTTGCATGTTTTAAGCCGTCTACTTGGAAAGATCCTGAAGGAACTACAGGCCGTGATTCGCATTTCTGCCGACAATAATTGAAATAGCTTAACTCACCGTACGACGCGTTCTTCCGATTCTCGATCCATCCTTGTAAAGCAACAAAATTAAAACTTGAACACAATCTCTACACGGGTCGCCTACATTTACTATTTTCCAAGGCTTTTCCTTCGCTAAATATCTTTTTTGCAGTGTATATAAAGGTTTCCGGATAAGCGAAGGCTCTTGGACATCAGGTAAGGAACTCTGGGCTGGAGAGAAGTGGATTTTGGATGGTTGGATTAATACACAATTTACTAATACACAATTTACAACAAGTAACAGTTGACGACGTCCATTTGTAACGTAGTGACCACGTCTCCATTCGACGGTTCAGTAACGTCCATGTGCGACGTGAAAGCTATGTCTTATTGGGACCTTAAAGCAACAGTTCTCTATCTTTTATATAAACCCAGTATAACCATGTTTAATTGTGTATTATATCAAACAGAAAATTTCAATCAACATACATGCAACCATAACATAACACAACCTGAACATAAAAACTATTACACACAACCATAGCATACAACCATACAAAAAACATACCAAACGCAACGTAAAATAGTGAAACATACAAAGTAAATGAAAGCACATATGAGTACAAAAAGAGTCAGAATTTTTTTTTTTTTTTTTTTTTAAATAAATCTTCGTCTGTATCGGTGTCCTCACTAATTCCATGTTTTACTGCATTTGCTCGCTTTGGAGCGTGTTTCAAAAATAAGCCAATAATCTTTTTGAAGGCGTTCCTATCCATTTCAGGAAACCTTCCCTGGTTCAACCCTTCTGTAAAGAAAAAACATCTGTAAAACCGTTAAAATTAAAAATGCGAAGCTTACTTCTAATTAGATCAACAAGTACTACGTTCTAATTCCAGGCTTGTTCTGAGGACGTCCGCTGTGCTTCCTTCCTTCCCAATTGAACTTCCTCCAAACACTGTCGGTGACAACGGTAAGCCAGGCGTTCCTCTCGGCGGTCACGGCATCCTTTTTGTTGCTACCGCCAATGGTAGCAATAAAAGACATCTAAAATAAAAATCACCTTTTTTTATAGAAGTATTACTTATTATAGCAAGAAACTTATGAATGAACTTTACACCGCCGGGTCTTGTAACCGCCTTTCTAGCTCTTGGAGCTCCTCAACGGTGTTTGCAAGAGAGAGATCGAAAGTATTGTTGTCTGCTCGTTGCTGGTTTGTTAGTTTAGCTAGCATTTTGCTATTCTGCTCTACTTTATACATCACGGCGTGCAGCAAAGTCATAATTTTCTTACATCCATGACTGTTTTCTAAGGGGAAAAATTCAAATTAGATCTACAAATTGAGTCTACAATATAAAAATGGTATCCTGTTAAGTTGGTACCATGCCCACTATCTCGTGTCTTTGAGGTACTGGGAAATATTCTGATGTCTTCGTTCTCGGTGACAACACGAATAATGCCCGTCGATGGACCAGTATTGCAGGCTGAAGATTGTTCCGAAAAGGTCCGAAACATTACTGATATATTAGGTCCCTAGTCTTGCTTACCCTGTGTATTGACACAAGGTCAAACTCAACATCTGTATCAGAAACGTCAGTAGCTGCGTCAATAATGCCTCTTGATGGACCTGCAGCGTTGGTTGAAGTTTCTTCTGTAAAGATTTTGGAATTTTATTAATATTCGTAGTAATTGATATTTAATAATGCAGTACTTCTACCTGAATGAAGGGACTCCACACGTATAGTCTGAAAAACATCTTCGCCCTCGCTAGGCGTATAGGCACGCTTGCTAAAATTATGCTATAGGCATATAGGCACGCTCGCTCGCTTATCACGCACTTCTGGCATGACGAATACCCTCTATGTGACGCAACCCCTTTAACTAATGCAGATGCGGGGGCGTCACATAGGAAAGCGTGATTTTTTACGCTTAGCGTTAACGGCCCCAAAACAAAACCTTTACTTTCCAATTGGCTTGCCTCCTCAACAAAAGGGTTCAGAAAATGATTGTCGTAAGTGAAAATGAAAAAGTCGTAAGGTTTCGATTTACCTGAATAGATCCCGCACATGGTTTTAAAACTGGTACATTAAAAATTTTAACTACAATAGGCCAAAAACAGTGGCCTGAGCTTTTAGCCATTGGAAGTCCATCCACGTTCACGTGCAGGAGGAGCTTATCAGGAACGTCAAAAGGCCGAAGCATCTTCAATGCGCGTGTCAACCCCGTTGATAGTTTAAATTGTAGAATTTTCCTGGCGGGAGCACTTCAATTTCAACACGACGGATTGATTTCAGCAAAGACCGGTGATCGGCCGGCAAAAACGACAAGCACGGAACTTCTCGCAATGTTTTCAGCAATTTGTTGTACGGGGGACACCACAATCCACTGCCCAGTTGGCAAGTTTAGAGGCTATCAATTGGTCCTGTGTTGGTGTTTCACTGTCTTCACTCTCTTCACTCTCACCTTCTTCAGACTGAGATTGTCCAAACACTTCTTGATAGTGTAGCGTTAACCGTAGAATAAATACAATTTCAAAAGATCTTGGCCTCAACGCACGTGTATATCTTGTCAGGGTTGAACAATCACTCTTACATCGAAAACTCTGGCCAAAAACAGGAAAACATGACACGGGAATCGAAACTCCCCTTTCCCTAGTTCAAGGGCCGTGGGCATTTCCCCAGGCCGCACGTGACACTAATTAACAAAGATAGCATAACTTAACAAAGTCACTCTTGTCCCAGTCGTCATCACTTTCAATTTGTTCACTCTCAAACTCAAAAAAATCCGCCACCTCGTTAATAGTTTCCGAGATGGGTGTAAATGTAGCATTGGCATCCACGGTATTCTGCACGTTGCTATCAGCCAACTCCAACGTGGTTCTTAAAGTAGAATAAACACCGTCCTGTCCACAAACAAAATCATGATAACTTATCACTGTTAGTAAAAAAAATCTCACCGTCAATTGCCCAAGGAACGATGAGTGACTTTGATCTTCATGCAAGATCTGTAAAGAAGAAAGCTTGAAATTGTCTGTCCACTTCGGCTTCCATTCTCCTTAATAGTTGCCGTCGACCAACGTTTTCCTTTAGTGCTCGTTTCGCCATGTTTCCTAATTGATTAGAAAAAAATTATAAATGAAGCGTGAAACATACTGTTTTGCTGTATTTTCTTCAAAAAATAAAAATAGTGTACCTTCCAAATGAAGATAACGTTCAGTTTGTTGTGAACAGTAAATGCAACGAATGTATTCGGTATTTTCCAAATCCCCAAAAATTATTGTTGTCAACAATGAATTTCGGTCTATTTAGTCCGCAACAGAAAAATTTCACTGTTGCCCAATAATGAATGTTCCCGTCTGCTAAGATAGCCTGCAGCGCTTTCATTATATGACTTATCCATGTGTTTGCATTTTGTCTTTTATATTTTAACTTGAATTTTTTTAATGTTTTACTGAATGTACCCAAGAGACAAAGTTTTTAAAACAATAAAAAAATCAATAAGTAAAATATACGGCTTAATTCTACTAACGATTTTGGGGGTTTATTATATACCCGTTTTTGAGAGTTGGAAAATACTGATTTTGAGGTATTACACATGAATGTATTCATACGTAGGAACGTACAGGAACTTCTTTCTTTGAACGAATTTGAAGTAACGTCACTGCCATCTCATGTGCAACCTGCTTAAAGTACAAAAAAATCCGACTTTCCTAACAGCTCGCCTTTGTCATCTTATTATTAAATACGCAATGAAAATAAACAGAACGGACTTAAAATTTCTTTTGTAGTGGCCCAGAACAGAACAGAACAATAAATAAACACTCACATATTCTATACCATTAATTTTGTCCTGTACTAAAAACAAATTGCACAAGTTTTAATGTTCAATTGTAATGCACGGCTACTCCACACTGAAAGAAAATAAGGATACGCAAGGGCGACCATGATCCTTCTTCTTAAGCATCCCAAGGGATAAAAATGTAATGTAGTACCAGTTCAACGTAGATTTCATTAAAGTATACTCACCCTGGAAAACATTTAATCTTACAAGTAAAATTAGGTCCCTAATCTCTTTTAAATAGCATAAGCTCCGCTTCACTAACTGGAAATTCTCCAAGGACCACACATATTCTATACCTTAAGCCGAGGCGCAGAAAGTTGGCTCTTTGCAACGTCTCTTCAACCTGCCAGCGACCTCAATTTTGGAATCAAATTTTGACGTCTGGAAAAAGTGGACATGACGTCGAATTGTTAGGTCATTCGACGTCGAAAAGTAACGTCTACTTTCAGCGTCACCTCAACCTGCCAGCGACAACATTTTAAGCGTCAAATTTCGACGTCCAGGGAAAGTGGATTTGACGCAGGCCCGTACCCAGGATTTTGCAGGATTTTGGTTCGGGGGGGGGGG
>JAGJRO010000667.1:0-23914 GCA_022832285.1 Lepidurus apus apus
CGTACTTGGTCGTACTTTGATTTCCGTCCCTACTGGTTTCGTTCCTTTCCCGGTCCTCTTC
Source organism: Lepidurus apus apus (assembly GCA_022832285.1). Lineage (NCBI taxonomy): Eukaryota > Metazoa > Arthropoda > Branchiopoda > Notostraca > Triopsidae > Lepidurus > Lepidurus apus. Next base: position 62 of record JAGJRO010000667.1, read on the forward strand.
ATGGCCAACTTATCCCTTTTGGATATAACTTTCTTAAATCGTTCTTTATCTATAACTAGTCCACTTTTCCTTGACAAGCTCCCTTGCTCCGAAATTTCCATTCCTGCTTCCTCCTGCGAGAAGCCTTCAAGTAGATCCTCCTCCGACCAATCTGAATCCATAGACACTATTGATGAGGTCATGGATTCCGTTGTTCCCCCCGATCAAACGAGGGATCAACCGCAATATAAACCCCACCACCGTATTTTAGATTACCTGGTGCAAGTGCTAGGAAACAACAATTTGGTATTCGTGCTGTCGAAAAAGCCTGGATTTATATGGGATAATCTTCCACACAATATACTCTCAACCTTCCCGTTCTAGTGGTCCGATTGGAATGGGCCAACACTTCGAATTGAAGTAGAAAGCCATCGACTTTTCAAGTAACATGCTGTCGACAATGCCCCCGTTAGATGGCGCGGATCGATTGTAAACGTCAAGAAGATCAAGTAACTGCTGCCATCTGTTAGTAAAAATTTATAATTAACTTTTTCCTACACCTTTCAGTGTTCTGGATCGACGCTTTTTGTGTGATCTTAGATCATTTCCGATCGTCGTCAACTTCTGTCAACCCGATCAGATCAAAAGTTGCAAAATTTCAGAAAATTTAGATCCGATCAAAAAGATCAAAATCGGTTAAACCAGATTAAAGATCAGTTCAAAGTTCCGATTATGTAAAACAAGAGTAGGAATAAACGGTGTTACAAACAGAATAGAAAAAAAATTCGAACAGTGGCCACTAGACGGCCCATGAGACGGCCTGATTTTGGATCGGTCGGGATCGGTAAATTTCCCGAAAAAATCGATCAGTTCACTGCCAATTTAGGGTCAACGCTGATCAGATCAAAAATGGCCGATTGATCTGATCTGATCTGATCTATTCTTTTTTAAAAGATCCAGGACATACTTGATTAATGTAACCGGTGATTCTCCACGTGTGTTGTTAGAAAATCTCATATCTGTCTGTCGAGATAAATTATGGAAGTAAAGGTAATACAGCTTCGTTATTCTGCATCTTATAAACATACATAAGCTATAGACTGACGTACGTTTCTCGCTTTGCATTAGACATTACAATTAATTTGTCTTGACAATTTTTTCTAGGTCGGAATCATAGGTGGGTCCGGATTGTACAGCCCTGATATCCTGGAAAATGTTGAAGAGAGAATCGTTACGACACCTTTCGGTGAGCCTTCGGATGCCTTGATTTGCGGCACGATAAAGGGAATCCAGTGTGTCTTACTAGCCAGGTAACTAAAGCCCCAACTTTACTGTCGAAGAAAAACCAAGTTATTTAGCGCAAAAATTGTTCCTTATATAGGCATAGCCGTAGTCATTCTTATATGCCCACCAACATCAACTACCGCGCGAATATTTGGGCTTTGAAAGAAGCTGGATGCACTCACGTCATCGTTTCCACTGCCTGCGGCTCCTTACAAGAAGAAATAGCCCCCGGCGAGCTAGTTATCCTCGACCAGTTCATAGATCGGTACTCCTCTTACCTAATACCTTGTTCTAAGACTTAAAGCTTTCTCATTTTCTTTGTAGTACCACGAAACGGGCTCAAACCTTCTATGACGGTACTGCAATTGCTCCTCGCGGAATCTGCCACTTGCCTATGGATGAACCTTTCTGCCCTTTGACCCGGAATATATTAATCGAAGGTGCAAAGGACTTGGGCATTAAAGTCCATACCGTAGGGACTTGCATTACTATTGAAGGTCCTCGTTTCTCATCCAAAGCGGAGAGTCGCTTGTTCCGTTCATGGGGAGCTCATGTAATCAACATGACCACTGTACCTGAGGTAACAGTAATCCTCCCAAACCTTTCTTTTTCGCGTATTGGGAACTACAGTAGTGAAATTTATGTAATCATTAGGTTATTTTGGCCAAAGAAGCTGGTTTGTGCTACGCAGCAATAGCCATGGCTACGGATTACGATTGCTGGCATGAACATAAGGAAAAAGTAAACGTGGATCTCGCTTTGAATACGTTCAAAGAAAACGTTGAGAAAGTGACTGCCATTCTAGTCCATGCAGTAGGCAAAATTGCGCAAAAAAACTGGGACGATCGTATTACAGAAGCTAGGGTAACGATTCTATTCATATTTATGCATGTTCTATTAAAATTGCATGTTTGATGGTTTTTTTTGTTTTCAGGAAACCGTGCGGACAAACGTGCTTATTAAGTAGGGAAACTGAATGCACAGTCATGTTTTCTCCTTTAGCTGACGCTTTATTAATTGCCCAATGCAGTTTTTTACAAGACATTGCCAACAGACGCGGATAAACACCTATATACACACACTACGACTACTATCAACTCTTTTGTTGCTAATTTTTTGCACAACACGGTTGGAATCATTTGACAGGAATTGGCGTTCTTTTTAAAAACGAGTAACAAGAGAGCGAGAGAGGAAAAACAAAAATAAAAAAAGAGGAAAAAAAGAACACAGTTTGACGTTCTTTCATCTAGCCCTATACTTAGTATGTTTAAGATTTAGTGACGTCAATCATGTCGATATTCATCTTGTAAAAGACGTAAGGGAAATACTCGGATTGGCCGAAACCTAAACCGGGGATGTCCACATTCTAAAATAGGAGGAAAAAAGAGGATTAAGTAAACTAAATATAATCTTCAAACGTTAAAAATTATGTCTCAAATTACATCTGAAGCTCCATGAAGCGCATTGGCGTCCAAATGGATGTAGAGCGCGTTCAAAACTTCCCTTAAACGTTTCATAGACCTTTTGTTAGGGTACAACAGCATGGCTTGGAAGTTGACAGGCAAACCGTAACTACACAACTTTGTAAAAACCACGGAAGTCGTATTGTAATGATAAAAAATTTACCGTAAGACGGATTCTACGAACACTCGCAAGGCTTTCACGTGGATCCAAGCTGTAAATGCCTCGCTAAAGTTGACTTTCAACCACCGAACCAAGGGACCCTACGTTTTAAGTTACATGCTTTTACTTAAAAAGAGTCTTTAGGAGGTTTAACGAATGGATTTTTTACGAATTGTTTTTTCTTGTCCATCGCCAACTTGGTGAGCTCGTTCTTGCCAGCGGCCATTTCTTCTTCGTTATACGTGAAATCGCGTACGACAAATTTGTTTTCACGGGCGTGGACCTTAAACTCGTCGACTACTTTCCGGAAAAGCGTGACAGTGTACAGAGCCAGCTCACCATCCTGGGTGACCATATGAGTCGAACGGGGTACAACCATGCTGGTCAGTTTTTCGTATTTTTCATGCCATTCCTTCTCATATGACCTAAAAGAAAATCCGTTTAATTATAAGAACTACATTCAAAATTGCAAGAAAAGGTTGTACTTGGGTACGACCACTAAAAGGGTTACTAGATACTCCGAATCGAGCACAAAGTGCTCTTTCTTGACCACATCAACCAAGTTGCGGGTTAAAAGACTTCCGCTATGGAACCAAGAAAGATTTTATTAGGAATATTGAAGCAAATGGAATGAAAAAGAAAGTTTACGTTTGTTTCTTCTCCAAGTTCTGCAAATTGCCTTTGAGATTGTTATACGCAGAGGATTTGCTCTTGAGGTCCGCGTCGATTTGACCCACTTGCTTGCTAATAATCTCGGAAATGTTTCTTAGGGATTGTTTAATGGGGTACTTGGCCATATCCCACTGGAAACGCGTCAGGTACGTGGCCAAATCCACGCCATTCGCGAGCAAGTTTTCGGCTAGCTTGTCACGTTGATCTTCAAGAATGTCGCCTAAATATAGGGCGATTTTGCGAGTCACTTGGTCCACAAATGTGTCGAGTTTGCCTAAATCGTCTGACAAACCAACAAGTTGGTCCAACGTCCCCACCTACTTTACACATAAGTAATTACAACATATTAATATTCGAATTCAAATAGGCTTGCCTTTAAGTCTGGAATGGCGAATTTGTAGTTTGTAGACAAATTATTCTGGTGGTGAGTGACTTCATTGAGCTTGTCGAAAGTTTGCTGACATGTCTTCTCCCCAGGAGCGGAAATAAGCCAATATTCAGACATGGTATACGGATCCTTCCTTTTGTTAAAAAAATTGTTAAGGAAATATTTATTCGATAAATAAATTAGGGTATTTAAACGTACCAGAGGAAGCTTAAAATAAAAGAGAATTCACCTGTCTCCGCTCTGAAAACCTGTCAGCTGACCAAAACAATTCACGTGATTAAATCGAAACAGTGTTGCGAGTCGGCAAGCGACGATTCATTGTTGTCTTCGGGATTCGCAGAACAGTTTCCTCTAAGACCAATTTTTCTATCACAACAAACAACATTTAATCCACGTTTGCTACTGTTTTCTACCCAAATTTGTGCTTATTTACGGTACCTGTTTCTAATTAGTCAAAAGGATTAAAACTCGTACGGTCAATAATGGCTGGCTTGTCTGCGGATCAGATTTTGGATGAGTTGTTCACTAGTGTTGGAGGAGTATCAAAGAACCTCAACAGTGAACATGATTTGGAAATTGAAGGAGAGAAGAATGGCAAAAATTCCTCTGATTTACTGGACGTTAGTAGCTGCTTAATGAATGACTTCAAAGCTCTTTTAGGCCAGCATGGTCTCTACAAAAAAGGTAGGAAATTAAATAGATATAAGATAACTATAATAGAACAAAAGCACGGGAGTTCCGTAAAGTTTTGCATGCCAAAAAAATGGATGGTCGAAAGTGCCTCGACCATATATGTGTTCCATCCTTATCAAGGGGAGTGCTAACCTTCTCTCCTTTTGTACAACACAACTTATTTAACATGCTATGTTTTTACTGTAAACAACGTTTACACCAATCGCGTGCACTTAGTACTTCACAAGGTTATTCACTACTTTTACAATTTGTTTTACTCAAGTAATCAAAAGTTTTGAAGTTTTCCGGTTCAGGGGCTTCTCTGAAATGTTCCTGTCAAAAGATTATTTAGTGCCTTAAAAACAAATAAAATTATTGAATCGTATAGTTCTTTCTTATCTCCTTTCATTTCTTTAGAGAAGAAAAAGCACAAAGACAAGAGGAAGAAAAAGGAGAAAAAAAAGGAGAAAAGTCCTGAGGACGAATCTTTCTCGCCGAAAAAGAAAAAGAAGAAGCGTGAGAAGGAGAAAGAAGACATCGAAGACGGCGAGATCGTGGACAAACAGCCGTCGTTCACTGACAAGAAAGTCAGATCCAAACCGCGGGACAAAGAAGATTGCCGCCATGATGGTGTTTCCCACAAACGTCCCCAGGACGAGGCTTTCTCAAACGGTGGAGAACGAGCCGGAGACGGCAAAGAAGCCGATTCGCATCATAAACGGGTCAAAGATCGCGATCGTTACGAGGAAACCGATTCCCGGCGACACTCGAGTCATTATAGCAGCCATTATTCCTCGTCTTCATTTTCGCAACGCCATTACGATCGCCATAACTATCACTATTCTTCATCATCTTCCGGCACTCGGTATTCGCGGCGTCGCTCACGGTCCCCCGATTCGCGGAATCGCTCTCGTACCGATCACGAGCGGATTGACAAAGCCAAATTACTGGAAGCGGCGCGCCGGAACCTCCAACGAATGAAAGCTAATGGGACGCTGCCGCCAAGTTTGGTCGACGCCAATATCGAAGCGCTGAAGCAACCGGAAGTGCAGCAGAAAAGTTTGGTAGAACTCACCGAGTATTGCCAAGATTTATGTGGCAGCGGCGTGGAAGGAGGGCAGGCAAGTTGTAACGACCCCGACCCATCCGACGATCCGACTTCCTCGCTGGCCTTTACGAGGCATCCTTATCAATTAAAGTCGCGGCCAGAAACTATTACAATGAACATTCGGAACGCGGTTGCCTTACCCGTCCGGAAAGCCTCCGAGTTAAAGGCCCAATTAAAAGAGCAATTCCCTGTCTCTAGTGGTACCAAACATAAAACCAATGGTAAACGATTTTCGATTGTTTTTCCTTCTTTTTCTTGAGGTTGACTAGAGTCTATTGTACTCCTTTTACAATAGAATCCGAATGGGTTCCGGTGAAAGAGGCACCCAAGTCAACAGTAGGAAGTTCTAATATCGGAGTAGGGGAAGGAGGGCATCGACTGATTCGAAATACATTGAATTTTCCTATAAAAACCAGTTTGGGCAAAGAGAAGGAATTGGGTGTAGTGGTACCGGTGCGAAGAGCAGAGGATCCGGCATTGGGCTTACAACCGGTAAAAAAAAATGAAAAAAAAATTGAAAGAACGCGAAATAACGCAAATGTATCTGAGAAAGAGAGATAAGAGTTTGTGTACGTAGGCCACAGTGGATATTGGAACGATCGTGGCGAAACGATTGGAGGCTTTGCGCCGAATTACTGAAAATCCGCTAGATTATGGGGCTCAGATGGAATTGAGAGAGACGGAGTTGAAAGCCACGTCTTGGGTCAAATCTGGAAGGCTTCAAAGCGAAGACGGGGTTCAGCAGCTGGTGGATTGGTCGGGACAACCACAAGCTTGGGCTCGCAAAGTAAACGACATGGAGTTTTTCTTTTTACGAGAGAGGGGAAAGGAATAAAGAAGAGACTAATTCCCTTTTAATTGTGTCGCAGGATCAACTGAAAGATGCCGTGCCCTTGAATAGCGGTATTGGATTGCGAATGTTGCAGAAAATGGGGTGGCAGCCAGGCGAAGGACTGGGACGCAACAGTGAAGGCAGTTTGGAACCTTTAGCCTTGGATATTAAGATGGACAAAAAAGGTAAGATCTTTTGAGGATTGTTCCTCTTTGTTTAAGTTTAACGAAAGAATCACAAAAGTATTGTAATCGGTTGTATACACTTAATGTAAATCATGTTGAAATTTAATTTTTCGCGCCTTATTTGGGTTGTTTTTACTTGTTTTCCTAGGAACTTACTAATATCTAGTTGACTTTCAAGTTGACTTTGCCCTAATGGTAGTAGACTTTCTAGTCAACTTCAGAATATCGTTGAACATTTAACTCGTTTCGAGTTCTTATTACGTTCAAAGTTTGTTGAAGTGAAAAACTTGTTTTGTCGTGTAGTCTTGTTGAAAAAATGTTTATAAAAAGCAGTGTACTTTGGGATGACAACAAAGAAAGTTTACGGTAACGGTCTGAAATGAGTTTCCAAGTTTTGTTCAATTTTTCTCGTCAACCCTTTAGGTTTGGTTTCGCGGGAAGAAACGAGTAAGCCGTTGGTGCAGAAATTAACTGTGGATTTCTCAGGACGCCATCCTGTAAGTGCTCTTAATGAGCTTTGTTTGAAGCGACGATGGGGTCCTCCACTCTTCGAGCAAATTATGGAAGCGGGTCCGGACCACCTCAAATCCTTCCTCTACAAAGTAACAATGAATTCTCAAGCCCGAAATATCTCTTTATAGTGTTAACGTGAGTGTTTAACTAGGTAATTGTGAACAAAGTGGAATATCGGCCAGCTGTAGCCAGTCCAAATAAGAAAGAAGCTCGTGTCCAAGCAGCAGCTGTCTGCCTACAAGCGCTTGATATATTACCCAGACCTATTCCTTAAGTATAAAAAACTCTTGTGTAATATCTTTTCAGGAATTTAAATACATCTCTTTTCATTAATTCGGAAGAAAACTGTGTTATAACTTATATATTGTATACTATAACGATTTTTAACCTAACAAAGTGTAACATTTCTTCGTTTTCTTTGTTGCGTAAGTTATTCATCAGAAAAGAAACTGCTGGGACGAGGATTTAAGCGGTTTAAAGTACGCTTGTCCTGGATGCCATTCGCTCGTCCTGAAACTGTGTGAAAGAAACGAAAGAGGTAATGACTATGAATGAGGTTTTTATCGGTTTTCTTTTCTTTCTACTTGGGAATCTTGCAGGTGGTTGAGTAGGCGATGGATGAGGAGGAAGAGTCGTGATTTCAAGCCGAGATCGGATCTGGTCCCGACGACTCCAGTCCTTCTGCGAAGTTGTGTCAATATCGTAACCCTCATTTGCATAGTCTTCAAGAGAGTCCAAGTTCTCCACTGGGGGAGCTGAAGTTGGAGGAACGGTACTAAAAGAGCGCGGCGTGTACTGGAGTCGAGATTTCCGGACTGATGCGTGAGAAGGACGAGGTTTGGTGGACAGGCTGGAGCGGGAAATCGTTTTTCCGTACCGATCAGCACTGCTCCAACGTCCAGTCAAAGATTCCCTGGCGACTTCCTCAGATTCTCGGTCTGGCCAATACGGACTCAGAGGGAAGCTGTTTTCCGAGTGCCGGAATATGCTCCACTCATCTTGTTCTACTTGTTGCTGCGCTTGCAGAGGGTTATGAGGACGCAGTAAATCTTCCTGCCAGTTTTGCCAATTGGCTTCTTGGAAAGTTCCGAGGCGACTTAACGAGGCCTTACGGAAGCTTTTTCCTGTTCGATAACGCTTCCGAGCGGATCGATTTGAGCTTGTTGAGGTTGAACTGGAAGCGGGCAGAGTTGAATAAGTACGCTCGGGGCTCACCGTAGGAGAGGGAGTTGAAGTTGAAGTCGCATAATCAGCCCGTTGTCTTAAACCCAAACTTTCGGGTGCCGCTTTACTGCTTTGTTCCTAATTTACATATGAATATCGACTGCGAGCCCTCTAAAGCACCCAGGAGGGCCTTTTTATGCATAGAAGTTGTGCTGAGTGTGATCATATGGGCTAAAATATAATTATGCAATTCTCTAATGGGCTGTGTGTGATTGATTCGCTGAAAATTTAAACCTTTTGCGTGGTTTATACTTTATAGTTTATACTAGTTTTACACGCTTATGAAACCTTAGATCGGAAAAATTATCGGAAAAGTCTTCTTATAATAACTATAGATAGTTATTATAAGAAGACTTTTACGATAATTTAGCTATAGCTATATTTATCTAATTATCAAAACTCTCACAATTTAAATCAATTAACCATTGCAAGAATACGAGCTGCACACTCTTCTGTTTCTTGTATTAGGCTAAGGTTTTAAGCTTATTAGTGAATTATTTTACTCTAACAAAAGCCTTTAAATTGCAGATTTTCTTTCACGAGATTATTTTTCTATAAAAGCGGAAGTTTTGTTGCGCACACTTTAGAATTTTAAGAAAAATCTAAAATGTTATGAGAATAAATATTGCAAGAGCATAACGTTATTCAAAGTGGTCGATAGATTGCGCTTTGGAAACAAAATCGCTTGTCATCCAAGCGACGGAATTTATGTCCTTTTAGTTTTAGTCTGCTATTGTGAATGCTTGCTGACTTTCAAGCATCTGAATTATGCTAAGCTCTTTTGCAACAAGTATGATGCTTATTTACACCGCTTTTATTTAGGTAAGGAGATTAATAATTTGGCGCTTTGTGCAGAAGCTTACCGTATAAGTGTAGAAGTTTTGATTAAGAGAGTAATACTCAGCAGCTTGACTGCACGCTACGTTGTACCACCAGTCACATGAGAATAGCTTCTGTGAAAATACGGTGCCATTGGGGCAGAGAAAGGAGTCTTGTCGACCATTGTCATGACACACATGGAATACCTGCAAAAATAAAAGCAAACAGATATTTTAATTAGGGAATTAAGCGTTAATTTATGGCGGGCTGATATCGAGGGTAAAAGGGAGGATTGGCTCATGATGAGATAATGCTAGTTTACTTGGCATGCTGTGTCTTGGTCTGCGTAATACCCGGGTAATTGTGTGCGACAATGGAACTTGGTTAATGGGATGGAGGCCAAAGTTGGGTAATCTACACGTGGTTGCCCAGGAATGGGTAATAAACTGCTTCGCTCGGCGTCTTCATCTTCATCATTTACCTTTTTTTGTTTGAAGCAAAAAGGGAAGGAAATGAGGGTGGGATTTGGAGTACAGCGTTAATTTTCCCCCATTAAGCTTAATTACAAGTTTAATGGATACCTTAGCTCTTCTCCGCTGCGCTCCTATGCTGCAAATTAGGACTGCAACACGAAAAAATGAAGAGATTACAGCCACTACGGGGTAGTGAACGTTTTTTTCGAGGATTACCTGCCAAGAAAACGATTGCGAGACGCATATCAGGTCTCGGCTCTCCCACAAGCACTTAAAATGATCACTATCACCAACTAAAACAACTCTCCGACTCTCCCTTGCTCTAGAATGAAGAGAAGTGGTTCAAAAGATGAGATCAACGTTGGTTTTATATGCGGCTCAACGCTGTCCTCATTTGTTTTACAGGAAAAGAGGACGTGTGAATCCAAGTTCTTTAATCGTTTTCACGCTCAAGACTTCATGACAGCTGTGATATGATCTTTCCAATGTCTTAAAAGATTTAGTGTTTATTTATCTCTTCGTTTGAAACGTCAAAATTCAGAATAAGTGGTCACAAAATAGTACGGCACAATTTCTAACTATTCATTGTTAACTTATTTTTTGTGTACTTTCAATGCTAAACACTTCGGAGTTTCGTTGCAATAAAGCGGAAGCCTTCTCTAGTAAATTGATACTTTGTTTATTTATTCATTCAGGCCATTTAAACTTAGAAAAATCCATGGTTGAAGTCAAGATTTCTAACCAAAATGCATTTATTTACAATTTAATTACAAACGTTCAAAAAAAGGTTAGAAACGAGATTAATTCCTTCTTAAGCCGGAAGCCTTGCTGAAGAGATATTTATTTAAACTTGGAAAAATTCAAATCGGAGTCAATAGTTTTCGAACAAAATGCTTCGGTTTATGATATTCGGAGACGAAGTTTCACTGTTGAGATTCCTTGTTGAGACGAGGTGCTTCTTAGAGATTCATTGTTTAGTTTATACAGTTTATCTCCTTAAGTTCTACATTAGTCGGAATTCATTGTTGAGCTAAAGTTTGAGATTTACAGCGACTGCTTGCTGTTTAGTCTGCATTTTACAAGCTCAAGAAGGTATAGAGCATTGATTTGCGAGCGAGAAAAGCCCCCAGGGATAGGGGCTATAGAAAATTTCATTAGCGGCAGGCTGAAAGTCAACAAAATATGATGATTTGGGTGTCAGAATTTAAATTGGGGATTCTGGTCAACAGCACTTTATTGGCCTCTATAGCCTTCGCTTCTTTACTTTTTCCCGACACACAAAGGTACACAATCATCCACAGCTAATGCACTTGACCGCAAAAATTCTCCATTTCAATATAGGAGAACCCTACCATTCCTGTGTTTGCTCCTGGCTTCTCGTCACAGCATATGTTCACATATGTCACATCCTATACGAATTTAACCAGATGTGGCGGTTTTGAATTTTGTTAGAAATACTTTGGCTTTGGAGGTCAGTCGGTCAATTTTCTTTCTTTTGGAGAAAACGTCAAGCGAAAGGGAGAAAATAATCGTTTTCTCCACCTTATGACCATATGTCGCTTGATTGTGGTCAATTCGAGTTCATGCTTTTCGGCAGTTTCTAACCTATATAGCGCAATGTTTTAGTCTGAACCTTTTGGTTTTATGTGAGAAAAGCAGAACAATTCCAAGTTGTTGTTTTATAGTTTTCTAATCTTTTATTTCGCACGACCCCAAAAATCGTACATAACAACACAAAAGATGTATTCAAAAACTGTAACGGTCACAAATAACACAATAATTTACAAAAAGATGTAGCGTTTTCTAGAAAAAGGAAAGTCGATGAGGGGTGATAAGGGGTGGAGAAAAGGATTCGTCCTGGGTGGAACTCACATCCCATTTCCGGGGAACAGCACTTGGCTGCAAGATATTTGTCGTAGGCCAAAAAGAATTGGAGTCGAGAGCCCAGACTTGTCTTGGTTTAGAAGTCGCTGTCGTAGTGGTTGCCGGAGGCGGCTGGGTAGTAGTAGTAGACGTGGTGGTTCGAGGTGATGGAGCGGTCGGGACGCGCGGTATTGCGGACTGGGATTGCGTGACATTTCCGTAGCGGGAACCCTGATCGGAGTTCGTGAAGACATTCGCGGGATTCGGCGAGACGTCAGGTAGAGAGAAAAATGAGTGAACGTGAGACGAAGGGTTAAGTACCGAAGGCGAGGGTGACGCCTGGGGCATCAACTGGGTCATTGGCGGGGATCTAGCTCCGTTCGTGTACAAACCCCTGCCGCGAGGCTGTGAAGCCGGTGCAAATGGTCTATTACTGGCTACAGTTGGGCCTGGAGGGGAAATCGAGGTGGGGTGGCCGTAGCTCATCGGAAACATTTGGGGGCTGGAGGGGAAAGGTGAGGGCTGAAAGGGAAGGCGGTCTTTGGTTGTTGATGCTTGAGGGTTGTATGGTGTTTTTTTAAGTGGTTGGAAAGTCATTCTAGGACCGTTGGAGGAGGGCTGGAATCCTACCGTGGGCGAAGGGTGAAAAGGTGGGTTCGTGTAGGTAGGGTTAAATTGAAGGTATGGGTTGGTTGGCGCTCGAGGTACTGCTTGCGATGGATGGCGACCGAGGATTACCTGCGAAGTGGGTACAAAGGAACTGAAGCCTGTTTGAGGGGTCGTTTGAGGGTTGGAATAGTACCGGATCCCAACGAGTGAAGGGTTGTAGTTCGAGGGTGAGGCGGCTGGAAAGGATGGTTGGAAACCATGATTGGGGAGACCGGAGGGCACGAAGGAAGGGGACGAGAGGGTGGGAGAGGGCTGGAAGGTTGGGTTAGCGTAAACCGTTGAACTGTGTTGCGAAATACGGTTAGGGCTAGTTAGGAAAGTAGGGGAAAGTTGAATCGAAGTTGTCGGCGACGGGGGAGTCGCGCTAGGGTTGTTAATATTATTCTGACGGGTCGGAATGGATTGGAATTGCCAACCCTGCTGTGGAATTGCGACTTCGGGGGAGGATTGTTTGGCAGGTGGGGTTAAGTGTTCGTTATTGTGTGCCGAAGCAATTATGACTGATGGCCCGTGGCGGGATATGAGAGCAGGGGTCGCTGTTGGTGAGGGTGGAGGAGCTGGAGCTGGAGTCGATGCTTGGAATCGTCGAGCTGCATCTTCCAAGTTGGCAATCATATTAGGATCGTTAACAAGGAAAATCCATTTATCTCCTCCAGGTAAAGTGCTTCGCGTGGAACCCAAATCAGCCATCATGCTGAAGAAAGAAACGAGTTCTGCAGTCGGGGCTGGCGTTGTCTGAATCTCAAATTCTTTGAATTGAATCCGAGCGGAGGGTCTGGGCGAAGTAAAAGGGTTAAACTCGTCTGGATCAAACGTTGTTACTGGTATTTCGGTCGGTTCAAAATACGTCGGCTTCCTCGAGTGGCTCACTTCCCTTATTGGCGCCGCTGTGGTTGTGGTAGTTGTTGTTGTTGTTGTTGTTGGGAGCGTGATAGTGACTCTAGCCCGCAGGGTTTCGGGTTGAAAATCTCGCCGCGGGGAAGACGAGGATGGAGGGGCAGTGCGGAAACGTTCGAAAGTGGGTGTATGTGTACCCTGAGGGGCATTGGGCGTGACTTTCGGTAGAAACAGATTTTGGTTCAAAGGGTACAAACTGGGCGCGTGTTCACAGTCCACGTTGAACCACCAATCGCAGACGAAGAATTTCTGGTTAAATAATGTCCCGTTAGGGCACAAAAAGGAGGATTTCCTGGCATCGTGGCAGACATGGAAGACCTGCAAAGAAACAATTATAATTTTTTATATCATCTTTAAGGAGATATTGGAGCATCGATCTTATCATATGAAAGGGAGGGAGCCAGAGAGGCTCTTTCACGGTCAAGCGATCAGGCGCAGTGTCCAAGCTTATAAGCTATTAAGGCTCGTTCTTTAGCTCGTTTTGTGGGGCTCCCTCCTAACTTAGGAAAAATGAGGACAAGAAGGGCTTGGACAGCACAGATCATTACTAAAAAGACCTCCGCAAATCTTTCTACATCAAAAAGGAGGTTCTATAGAACTTCCATTATCAAAGCTTTTCGACTCAAGTCCAACCAACTCGTAACCGAAAGAAAATAAAGAGAAAAGAAAAGAAAGAGAGGCCCAAGAAAATATAAAAGGGCTTTGATTTGATCCATGTTGCGGATACTTGGATGCTGGGCTTTTTTGAGGCTCCCGAAGAAAATTTCTTTGGGGGGGGGGGGGGAGCTTGTTTGGGAGCAGAGATGACCATTGTATAGCTTTTTGGTTGGGGGGGGGGGAGAAGGGTAATCCCTTAGCTTTCTATGGACTTGGAGAAGAAAACCCGAGAATTGGGACGGACGACACTATCGATTTCGAAGTCAAAGGAGTCCCAGAGCAAGAGCATCAGCATCAGCATCCAACACTGGAAGAAAGAGAGGGAAAAAGGGGGTGAAGGACTTTTTTACCACTTTTTGGGATGTATCTCTTGCCTTACAGTTTGCTTCCTGTTCTTTTTTTTATATCACACTATAGAATTGTAGAAAGAAACTTTTTTGGCAAGATTCGAAAGTCATCCTCTCTCAGCAACTTGTGCATTTATGTATTTGCATAAAGAAGCAAGCAAACTTACGTTACATCTCATCCTCCTGTTTCTTTAGATTCTTTGGCAGGGGGGTGGGGGCGGAGAAGAGGAGGATGCTGTTAAAAAAGAAGAAGCTTTTGTTGCTGTTTTGCAGAGAGCGAGAAAAAGAATGAGAGGAATTCTATGGGGCTTTAAAAGAGACGAGATGTTGCGCGTTTTCTTATTGGAGAGAAAGGAAAGAGGGGGGGGGGGTCCGGGAACGAGATAGAGAACATCTTGTTTTGTATACTACTGCCATACTATACTGCCATGCGAAGCTTAATATGGTTGTTTGATGACAAGTCTGGATGCAGCCAAGAGGGAAAACGACCCTTCGGATATGACTAACAGAATTAAATATCAAGTCATAAAAGACCCAAAAAGCGGCTTTTAGCTTATTTTCTTATTGCTACGATGCACCAAAAACAAAAGTAAAAATTTCTTTCGTTCTTTCCTTTTTCTTTAGTCTGTTCAGTAGGATGCTGAAAAGTCTGCTGCCTTGGCAAGCTCTGGAAGTTTTCGCAAGATTTTTGCAATACTCTGCGAGATAGATTTATCGCTATGAGAAAAAAAAATACTACCAGAGGCCGTCTCATAGCATAGTATCGTTCATGGACGTATGGTAGCCATTTAACTGTGAATCAAGAATGAAGTTGGGAGATTTGAAAAATGGAAATGAAGTTGGGAGATTTGAAAAATGGAAATGAAGTTGGGAGATTTGAGGCTTTGAAAACTTGAGTTGTTTCCACTTAGTTGTCTTGGTCTTTAGCCTGTTTAGTTGTTAAACCCAAAACTGTGTAATCTCGGTAGTTCAATGGGAATTAAGTACTGTTAAGTCAAGCTAAAGTACTGTTTAATAGTCAAATCTGGTTAAGTTTGTGCGTTGTGGTACGGCAAGTTTGCCTAGTCGGAAAACGGTTGGGAAACACGTTGGGGTTGTCAGTTCAAATCTGATTGGCTGTGAGCACCTCGCTGGTTTGCAAGACAAACGGTGATTGGCGGGTGGAGGGTGGAAGGAGGAAGTGGAGAGCTGTTTGGCGACGAAATGGGGGAGCAGATATGGACATGTTGTATAATGCAAGGTTACCTGGCATCGTGCTTGGATATCTGCATAATATCCTGGTCCTTTGTCGACGCACTGAAATTCTGTACGGGGAATTGAAGCGAAGAGAGGGTAATCCAAACCGGGATCGCCTGGGATGGAATCTTCCAGTCGGTCTGACTTTACTTGACACCA
Organism: Lepidurus apus apus; assembly: GCA_022832285.1. Lineage (NCBI taxonomy): Eukaryota > Metazoa > Arthropoda > Branchiopoda > Notostraca > Triopsidae > Lepidurus > Lepidurus apus. The sequence continues at coordinate 15,662 of JAGJRO010000667.1, forward strand.
AGTCAAGCATAGCAACAATCCTAAAAGGCGGTACAACGACAAAAAACAAACAAATTCTCTTTCAAGATATATAGACGTTACAAATCTCTTGAGAAGTTCTAAGAAACTTTTTAAAGCATTTTTTTCTTATTTTTGCCTTCAAGGGCAAATTTCAAGTTTGCTTGGAGGTTTTGTATGGCGGTCCCCAGTGCAAACAATCGAGTTTCAGAAGAGAAGATTAGGCCTGTCCAAAAAACTCTTGGCGTCTATAGCATCAACTTCCTCATTCTTTTTTTTAGCTTTATTCTTTTCTCTCTCTTAGACAAGCATATTGTTTAGCTTCGTCCATCAAGGGGTCAAGGATTTGGTTGGGGAGGGGACGGACGCTGTTCCATAATTCATGGGTTTTAGCAAGTAAATTTGAACAAATAGAAGCAAGGGGGTGTGTTAAGTATATATCTTGATGTCGCAAGTCCATAAATTCTTGTTTTAGCGACCCTGATTTAGGAACTCGATCACGGCATAAATCCCCGTTTTCCTATCGCGTTTCGCACGATCTTTTTCTTTCGGTCTTGTGGGAGCTTCAACTGCGGGTTGAGACAAAGAAAAAGCGCGCTTTTTGTCGCCGAATAACTTTACGATGTCTCACATACAGCTTTACGGGGACGGAGAAGGGCAGAGAGAGAACGGGAGAAAAACCGATTCCCCCCAAAAGCACATACACCCTTCCAAAGGCTTTTATATATGAATGCCGAGAAAAACGGTGACCATTCCGCCGCCTAAAATATGCTTGTGTGACGCCAAACACCCGGCGCGCCATGGCGGGAAAAGCCTTCCACCACGTGACATGACTGACCGATATACCTCCCTTGATTACAGAACCCGAACGCCCCAGGGTCTCAAGACTACACAAAAACTAGATCCTGCCGCCATATTAAGTACAAGTAGCGTTCAAATACAGCAAGAAAAAAACGCAAAAGTGCTGCCTAAATTTTGTTCGTTTTTCCTCCGCGAGACTTTTGCCACTCGGAAACCATCCAAAGATATACGCTGACGTCATAGGAGTTTCGTATGGTGTCTTCTACTCCCGTGGGGGAATCATCTTCGCTCGATTTAGAACTTCCAACAATGAAATCTTGATGATCTTCAACAGTTAGTGACCCACAAATAATATAACGCCTTGGCTATCTTCACAGACTTACTGGATTTCTTAAAGAAACATCAGGAAATTAAGCTTCTGTCAATGAAAACACAAGTGTTTTCTATTATAACAGTATAATTTCCTCAAAAAGGAAATTATTGAATTAATAATTTTCTTCGAACATTTTTTTTGTGAAATTCTTGGAATTTGTTGGGTAAGATAGACTAAAAACACACAGAAGAATAATTAACGTGTTTGTTATTTAGGAAAGAAGATAATGTATGAATATTTTGCAGCATTAATTAACTTGAAGAAAAACCCGGAAATAATGTTTGCATCAATGGGAATACTAGGATTTCCATGATGGCAAATCTAATTTCCTAAAATAAAAAATAAATTATTTTCAAGATTTACATTCGAAAAGGAAATTGTGGAAAATTCTGCGGGGTAAGAAAAACTATTCATTTATCAAGAAGTTGAATATGTTTTACTAACTTTTTGGCAGGGAATCGGTAATGGCGTTCTTGGTTAAGTTTTATGGAGGAAAATAGAGCAAGCTTGAATGCAACTAAGAAGTTGTAAATTCTCCTCTCGAGTGGAGGAATATATGCTTGCGGTGTTAAAGCCTGGCAACTTCTCTGCGCTTTGGCAACTGTTAAAGTTGCTGAGAACCTTTTGATGAAATCAGTGAAGCAAAAACCCCTTTCTCTTTTCACCCCCTTCCTTGCACTCTATACACATTGCAGCGTCATTATTAAAGCACGAAAAGGAAATGATGTTCTCGTTACTTCATCTTCACTTAATGAAGCCCTCTAGAGCCCACCCCTTTTTTCCTTCGTATTACTTTTTTTCCTCCCTACGAAATGTCTTACCTTCTTACACTTTTCCAATGAGACGAATTTATTTAAGGAAACATATAACAAGATTCTCCTGCATTTTCCCGAGCGTTAAATATAACTTCAAAGCGTTTGCTTGGACCTTACACAACTTTTCTTTTTATTGTAAATATCAAAAATCAAATGAGTGGAAAAAAAAGAATAATATTACTGCGCCGAGTGTTTTCTCGCCTGGAAGAAATCTTTTGAACTTTTGCACTCTTTCCGCATCTGATCCTTGTTCTTCGGTGGAGAGTCCGACACAGCTTTCGCTTTTCAAGCTCTTGTTTTTAAAAGATATATGACTTTCGCTTGATTGCAACTGCCTGATAGAAATAAGACTTTCATGGGATGTTGGGCGCCAACAGAGAGGCAAAAAGAAGCTGCTCGAAGCACACCCCGACTTTGGAATCAATAATTTTTCCAAGGAAAAAACAAATTAGAATGCTTATTTAAAACCAGTTTTCTTTTCAATACTTTCTCTCTCTCTTTCTCCCTGTCCCTTAGATGACACAGAAGAGACTCTTGAGCCTAAACTCGGATACGCACAGTATTCCTAACGGGGGAAAGCATTGTTCTCTGGAGCTCCCGGAATCATCGTGTGGAACAGGAAGAAGGATAAAGTTTAAGATGGCATGGATAAATGTCAAATTCGTTGGTCGTTGACAGGCAACAGCTTTTCGTTTTCCCTTTTCCCCCTGTTTTTTCGTTTTTTAACACCCCAATTCACCCCTTGCTAGAACACGTTCTTATCAAACCCTTGACAGCCCTGCCGTGCATGCTACATCACTAAATAACATTTCTTTTCTACAAATTTTTCTTCTTTTTTAGGAAACGCTCTTTATTGGCTTGCTCAAGGGGAAGAATGTGGGGTGTCGGACGGAAATTGAGACGTTACCTAGCAAAAGTTGCATGCTTTATTGGAGCGTGAGTGGGTTGCTGCTTGCTGCTTTGGAGAAGAGCCAATATTGCTGTCCGTGGTAAGTGCGAGTTTGCCTTCCTAGAAGGAATCAAGTAAAAGAAGTTGCACGGAATCGAATCACAAGCACATAATTCCTTTGCACACGTTAAGGATAGATCCGGGAGAATATGAAATCAGCACCAAGAGATGTTCCACCGGTGTCTGAAAGCGCGACAGATGCTGCACACGCGGTTATACTCGCCTGGATATCGGTGGAAGCCCCGCCTCTTTCATGCTGCGCGTTAGCCACCCCTATTATTGCTTCCAGCTTAGTTTTTTTGGGGGACTTTTGTTTTTTGACTTAGACGCCTTTCAATGCCTATAGAGTTACAAATTGCTTTCAATTTCGAGCCCTTAATGTTCCTTAACGGAGTTATTTATCACTCGCGAGTTAGAGGTTATGAAAAATGGGCGGAGCGTTGCTCTGCATGGCAAGCGAGCGTTAATTTGTTAGCTACACAGTGAAAGAAATGACGTTTGAGAGAAATTTTTTGAAGAGGGTAACAAAAAACGGGACTTGGAGACGTGCTTGGCGTTGGAAGGCATTGAATTTGGCTGAAGTGGCAGTTTTTGGGGGTGCGAAAGAATGAAATTGTTGGAGAGAGGTGAGACGGTGAATGAAAATGATGAGATTGGTGGTGATAGCGCAGACTTTCCCTTTAAAAGCTTGCTTGTCAGGTCGGGAAGAAAGAAATTTTTCTGGCTGACTTTCGGCGTGTATAGCCATCTGACGCAGGTTATTTTCTCGCCTCAACGCAACCATATGCTTCTCCCAAGTTGTAAAACCCATTCTAGTTTTTGGTAATCTGGGTTATTTAACAGTGCCAAGCGTAAACCACATGTGTTGAAGGCAGCATCAAATCAGGGGAACGAAAGTGGACCATGGTAAGATTTTTTGGGTTAGTTCTTGGGTTCGTTCTTTGAGAAAAGGCCTAACCGCAACTTTAAACGATTCCGAACCATTTTTCCGTCATGCCGCGTGGGCTGACGTTTAAATTGCGCGCCAATTTCATGCAGCGCGCGCAGCTGTAAACACTGCTTTTACTATGGCGGTGAACTTAGCCCGTTCGTGCAAAATTTGGCCAAAATTTTCACACGTTTACAGGTAAATTGTTTGCATTTTCTTGGCTGAAGTTATAATAGTCTTCTTTGCAAAGGTGTCTACAATCACCTAGTAGATTTGTGTTCAAGAATAATGTCTCAATTCGACAATTAGCCACCAAAGCGAGAACAACTAAAGAAGTCGGAGAGAATGCTTGGAAATTAGCCGGGAAACTGACCCTCGGAAGTGGACTTATCGTAGCTTTAAAGCTCGCCAGATCGTCTAGTAATACTGCACATTGTGAAGCCAGGAATCGACTCAGTGATATCCAAGTATTGCAGCTTAAAGAATCAAAATTTGATTGGGGCAAATTATGGCGCCTTTTAAAACCTCATTCTTGGTTGCTGGCGGTCGCAATAGCCGTAAGATCAACCTTAATACTTTTTCATAGTCTAAAAACTAAAACGCTTAATTTTCTGTTATTTTGTCTTCGTCTAGAGTGCTTTTATTGTGGCTTTGCTCAATATAAAGATTCCTTTAGCTCTAGGATCTATCGTGAACGTTGTCTCCCAATTCTTGAGCAGCCAAAATGACGGTAGAAACTATTTCGAAGCTTTAAAAGACCCAGGGATCAAACTTTCAATCATGTACATTGCTCAGGTAAAAAAAAAAAAAAAAAAATTGGCTCGTTTGCTTAATCTAATTTTCAACTTGTAATTCCTTTAGGCCTTCTTTACGTTTGTGTATATACATTCGTTATCCTGCGTTGGAGAACGAATGGCTTCCCAGTTACGCGAAGAATTATTTACCAACATAATTAAACAAGATATCGAATTTTTCGATAGTCATCGCACAGGCGAACTAGTCAATCGGTACACGATTTTAAATCTGTTATTTAATAATAATAAAAATGTACTTTTATTTTATGATTATTAGGTTAACGGCTGATGTGCAAGAGTTTAAAAGCTCCTTCAAAATGTGTATCTCACAAGGTTTACGCAGCGTAGCTCAGACTGCTGGTTGTATCGTGTCTTTGTACGTGATTTCGCCATGGTTAACTGGATGTATTGGAGTGATTGTCCCTACGGTAATCGCTGTAGGAAGCGCGATGGGGAAAGGTTTGCGAGAGCTATCGAAAGCCACTCAAGCTCAAGTATAAGAATGTTTTGTCTCTGTAGCCGGAGTCCTTTTTTTACATTTCCACCATTGTTTAGGTCGCCCGAGCAACGTCAGTTTGCGAAGAAGCTATCAGCAACGTCCGGACTGTGCGAGCTTTCGCTATGGAGGATCAGGAAGCGCATTTGTATGCTTCAGAGATCCAGAAAGCTAGAATCATGAGCGAAGAACTTGGCATGGGGATTGCGTTATTCCAAGTAAACATTCTTCCCCTTTCACGTTGTGTATTGCTTCAAAGTCAGTGCGTACTTTTAGGCTGGAGCAAACCTTTTCCTGAACGGAATGGTTTTGGCAACTATTGGACTCGGAGGATCGTTATTGTCCCAAGGCCAACTCACTCCCGGTGATTTAATAGCGTTTTTGGTCGCCACCCAAACCATACAGCGCTCTTTAGGACAGTTGTCGCTAATTACTGGTCATGCAGTACGAGGCTTGTCGGCTGGAGCTAGAGTATTCGAAGTAAATACTGAAAAAATAGGCATAGAAATGCTGGTTTGGTCGAATACTCGATCACAAGTTCGTTTGATTTTCGTTTTTATTAGTACTGTGATTTACGAGCCAATATTCCGTTACGTGGAGGCAAAACGATTCCATTTCACTCCTTGTTTGGAGAAGTGGAGTTCCGTAACGTGTCCTTTGCGTATCCAGCTCGGCCTGATCAAACCGTTCTGCGGAACTTTAGCTTGAAAATACCTGCAGGCAAAGTTGTAGCCTTGGTTGGAGCATCTGGTGGAGGGAAATCCACTACCGCCGCTCTCTTAGAAAGGTAATAATTTTTTGTTATCTAAACATAAGCATCCCCTAAAAATCATTGTAGTTAAAAAAAATCTAGTTTTTACTGATATTTTTTTTACCTTTATGCGACCAAAAGTAATTAAGTTATGATAGAAACAAGTTTTTCGAGAATTTAAAGTTGGTGATTTTCCCATTGGTTGGCCGAGTCACGTGGATTTCCACGAGGCCAGGCGCTGCAGCTCCACCCGCCAGAATGTGGCGGGAAAATGTGATGACTTGATCAAAACAAACAAGAAACTACTTCGGGAAAAATTCGAAAAAAAATTCTGATATTTGAAATTGCATACTAGTGAATCTAATTATTTTGGACTTCAAGGGGACTTTTTAAAGAAGAGGTTTTATTGAATGATTAGACGGTTTATTTATGGTTTGGAGTTTTATTTTAGGTTTTATGATGTGCAAGAAGGGAGGGTTTTATTGGATAATCAGGACATCCGTCAATTGGATCCATCCTGGTTACGTGGTAGTGCAATTGGCTATATCAACCAAGAACCTATTCTGTTCGCTACCTCTATTAAAGAAAATATTCGCTACGGCAAACCGGGAGCCACTGACCAAGAAGTAAAAACATCGTAAAGTTTTGCTTTTCTTTTAGCTAACTTGATTATGAATAGGTGATAGAAGCTGCCAGGTTGGCCAATGCCGACGAATTTATTCGCCAATTCCCTCAAGGCTATGAGACTGTGGTTGGAGAGCGGGGAGCGACAGTTTCGGGTGGTCAAAAACAACGAATTGCGATAGCACGCGCCTTACTAAAGAACCCATCCATATTAATCTTGGACGAAGCAACGAGGTGAGTAGCGGGGATGTCGCAATCTGTCTTACGACGAAAGAAATGATCGTTATTTATTGATTTAGTGCCTTGGATGCCGAGTCTGAACGAGTGGTGCAAGAAGCACTGGATCGGGTGGCGGCCGGACGTACTGTATTGGTCGTTGCGCATCGTTTGTCAACCGTACGCAACGCTGATCTCATTGCTGTCGTCGCAAATGGAAGAATTGTAGAGGTAATAAGTTCCTAACTTTATCACTGCCAAGGATTGTGTAAAGGTTTAACCTTTTGACTCATGTTTTTTATTCCTAAGATGGGCACCCATGAATCCCTGCGGAAATTACGAGGCTATTACTGGGAATTAGTTCGGCAACAGGAAAAAAAGGAAGCGAGTTGAATAAAGGTCGCGTGTATTCCCGTTTTTAGTCATTACACCCACACGTTTTTTCCCTTCTGAAGATATGCATTTTCTTGCATAACTCATGAATTAGTAGGTGTGGACAATGTCTACGTGATATTGTCCGAATGAGTATGTGTGTGGTCATAGAGTCATAGTCCTTTCAATCAGAACTGGGCTCTTTGCCAAAAAGAAAAGGAAGTTTTCTAAGCTCATCTGTTGATTATTGATTTTCAAAACTACTCTACTTTGCTGGCAATCAAGCTGCATTTTGGGGCTTGTTTTAGTGGATCGTTTTCATGCATGCCGATTAGTAATGAGGTCGAATAGCTAGGGGTCAGGCACGAGACGATTTGTATTGCATGTTGGGGTCGAAAATACGTGATGGGCGTATTGATTGAGAGGAAAATCTGGTACGCCGACGTGGCCCCCGTGTGATTTTGCGCTTGCTCGCAACAGAAAGTCACCTTCACCTTCATGGAGTCATAGCTAAAAACGGGTAGTTATGCAATATTTTTAATTGGTGTTTTAAAAGTTCTCATGGAAACTTTCTCCAGAGGATGTTTGTCAGCTTTCAAAGTCGAGTTCTTACGTGACCCGTGATGTGTGAATTGCATGGGAAAATGTGTCGAATTTCATCAGAGTGCTCTCGGAAGTGTGCTACCCACGTGAACACCGAACTGAGTTTATTTTGAGGTTACGAGCACCAAACGGACAAATACGCAACCCACGAGGGAAGGTCAAAAAGAAAGCATTTCTCTCACGCTTGTCCTCTTTAACCCTGGCATGCTTAATGCTCTACGGGGAAAAGGGCATCAGGGAAAAGAGCGGTTTTGTGCAAGAAAGTCCCTTTTGTGATTTTGTAATCAAATTTGATCTAAAACTGCGGTTATGATTTGCATCACTCAAATATGCAACTTCTTTTTTTATTTCAAGATTACTACAGTACGTCCAGGGCCGTGCTTACACAATTCTGCGCCCTAGGCCAAAGCATAATTCTGGGGGGGGGGGGGGGGGGGGGGGGGGGGGGGGGGGGGGGGGGGGGGGGGGGGGGGGGGGGGGGGGGGGGGGGGGGGGGGGGGGGGGGGGGGGGGGGGGGGGGGGGGGGGGGGGGGG